>CM023536.1:71588665-71651818 GCA_013350335.1 Chimonanthus salicifolius | reverse complement strand
ATGGGATAAAGGGACACAAGTTCGGTAGATGTTGGTGTCAACTTCCGACAGTATCAGTATGGAAGTTAATGTGGATCTTCAGGAGGGACTCCTGAAGAAGCTGATGTGGACTTAGCGCCTCTTCAGAGGATCTGATGGATGACATTCCTGAAATGGTGGAACCTCCTGAGGAAGAGGAGGATGATCTAGCACATTTACTGGAGGATCCCATGGCTGGTGTACCTATTATATTGGAATCACTTGGGGAGATAGATCCCTATGACACATGTGAACTGTGCAATCAAGATGGGCACCACTGCCGGTATTGTCCTCATCCACTGGGTGTTGTCTGCCGTCTGTGGACTACATGGGCATGGTGAGGCAAGGACTAATTGTCCATACATCGGAGGACCTGGATTAGTACCCTGCACGACTTGTGAGGTATTGGGGCACACGGCGATGACGTGTCCTGATAACGATTCAAGTCGTTTGATGCGGAGTCTTCTACGGAAGATAGGATGGAAGTAATTGTAGGGGTATTAAAAAGAGGGTCAATTTTGTAAGGGGGTATATTTTGTTATACATAGGGTTTGTTTCACCCTACCCACCTTTGTACAAAGATGCAGTTTGAATTATATAAATATATGATTTCATGTTTTTATGAGGATTGCATGTGTTGCATATTGTTAATGGAAACTAAGTCTATGATGTTTCCATGGATTAGGACTAAATGGCGCCACAGAAAAAGGTGGTAAAGATCTGAAGGGAAAAAAGAAAGTTTTACAGATCGGACTAGGTGAGGGGGTGTCAAGAGAAGGACTCGTCAGGACGATAAAAAGAAGGATGATGTGCTCATTATCACACACAAGGGAAGGTGGTACCCCGACGCAAGAAGGCGTCATCAGAACCTGAAAGAGAACCGTCCGTTCATGACAAAGAGAGATCTGTTCATGAACGATCTCACAGTGAGGAAGAATCTCACCACTCTCGGCGGGAAGAAGAAGGGAGTGACCTACGAATCAACAGGACGACGAGGAGGAATATGACTCGTCGTATCGACGCAAGGAGGAGGAGAATAGCAACATGACTGTACCCTTTGTGCCTCCTGAACTGCACAGCTTGGTGCAAGCTGTGGTTATCTGTCCTCCAACAACATTGAACGGAGGGGGAAACATGAGCGAAAATAATGACCGAAACATGGTCAGAGATTTTCAACAACAGCGCCCACCTTACTTCAAGGGCAGAGAAGGGCCTATTGGGGCCGAGAATTGGTTGGAGAAGATTTCGCATATATTGACTCTTTTGAACATCAGAGTCATGCCATAAAATATTATTGGCCACGTCACAGCTGGTGGATGACGCTGCCAAATGGTGGAAGGTGGTGGAGAACAGCAGGCACTTGTGCCAAGAAGAGAAAGAGTTGCTATGACCTGGGAGCAATTCTCCGCGACATTTCTAGAGCGCTACTTCTCCAGAGGAAGAGGAGGAGGATCATCCTGTGATACAAGGTATGGCAGTAGTGAGTAGCTCATATGCTTATGCCTATTTGATTCCGGAGCGTCACACTCCTTTATAGCTGCATCGTTTATTACTGCTACTGGTACATTAGTTCAAAGATTAGCCACAGAACTTACTATTGTATCCCCTGTCGGGGATTCGGCATTGGGACTTATTTGTACTGCGGTTAACACCGAATTAGCTGGACTCAGATTTGAGTTCAATTATTTAGTGCTGGACATGTCGGAATATGATATTATATTCGGAATGGATTGGTTGGCAAAGTTTCATGCCAACATCGACTGTTATGGTCGAAGAGTGACATTTAAGTCACCCGAGGGCAAGCAATATGTAGTTCGTGCAGATAAACAAAGTGGATTACAGGAAGGGTTAAACCACGTGGTATTGAATAATATCACCATAAACAAAGCTCCAGTTACTGAACTTCCCGAAATTGTACAAGAATTTGGGGATGTGTTCCCAAAGGAACTCCCTGGTTTACCACCTATGAGGGAGATTAACTTCGAGATCAGGCTGTATCCTGGCACAACACCAGTGTCGTTAACCACACTATCGGATGGCACCAGCAGAGATGTCAGGAGCTAAAGAAGCAGATTGATGAACTGCTTAGGCTGGGTTGCATCCGGAACAGTACGTCATCATGGGGAGCACCAGTGTTGTTTGTGAAGAAGAAGGACGGTTCACTACGGATGTGCGTGGACTACCGGAAGCTGAATCAGTTAACAGTCCGGAACAAGTACCCTCTACCCAGGATCGATGATTTATTCGATCAATTGAGGGGTTCAAGCCATTTTTCAAAGATCGATTTGATGTCTGGTTATCATCAAATTCGAGTTAGGGAGGAAGATATAGAAAAGACAGCTTTTCGGACGCGGTATGGACTGTTTGAGTTCGTGGTCATGCCATTTGGACTCACGAATGCGCCGGCAGTGTTCATGGATTTGATGAATAGAATCTTCCGTCCCTATTTAGATCAATTTGTAATTGTATTCATTGATGATATCCTGATCTATTCTAAGAGTCAGGAGGAACACGCAGAGCATCTACGTATAGTTTTGAATATTTTGAGGCAGAATAAACTGTATGCCAAGGCCAGTAAGTGTGAATTTTGGCTATCTCAAGTGAATTTCTTAGGACATGTTATATCCGAGGAAGGATAGCCGTAGATCCGGCTAAGGTGACGGCCGTGAAAGACTGGAAAGCGCCAAAAAACGTAACCGAGATCCGCAGTTTCTTAGGATTGGCGGGTTATTATCGGAAATTTATTATGGATTTTTCCAAATTAGCGTCTCCATTGACTCGACTCACTCAGAAAGGAGTCAAGTATGAGTGGTCAGATCTGTGCAACCAAAGGTTTGAAGAGCTAAAAGACAGACTTACAACCGCTCCTATTTTGATTTTGCCGGAAAAGGGCAAGGGTTATGAAGTAGAATGCGACGCTTCGGGAGAAGGACTGGGGTGTGTCCTCAGTCAAAATCATCGTGTGGTGGCTTATGGTTCAAGACAACTAAAAATACATGAACGCCTCTATCCTACGCATGATCTTGAACTAGCCGCAGTGGTCTTCGCTCTCAAAAGCTGGAGACATTATCTTTATGGCGAGAAGTTTGAAGTGTATTCTGATCATAAGAGTTTGAAATATTTATTTGATCAGAAGGAGCTTAATCTAAGGCAGCGTAGATGGATGGAGTATCTGGCGGATTATGAGTTCGAACTTCGATACCATCCAGGCAAGGCAAACAAGGTGGCTGATGCTCTTAGCCGCATATCACATGCATCCATGGCATGTCTGATCAGAACCGAGTGGGAGATGTTGAATACCATTCGAGAGTTCAATCTATACATTACAAACCGTGGAGTTTTGCACAATTTAATCATACGGTCCAATATAGTCACCAAGATTGAACAAGAACAAAGAGCAGACCCGGAAGTGGAGGACATTTGGGCCAGGATGTCTACTGGCACCGTTTGTACCGGAATGGGAACTACGACCAGGACAGGGTCTTATATTCCGGGGAAGAACTTATGTGCCAAAGAGTTGCAGGAAAGAGCTAATGATTGAGGCACATCAATCCAAGTTCTCTATTCATCCGGGTAGCACCAAAATGTATCACGATCTAAAGAGGCATTATTGGTGGCATGGACTAAAAAGGGATGTGGCAGAATTCGTGGCACACTGTCTAACTTGTCAACAAGTTAAGACTGAACACCAAAAGCCACCAGGGTTGCTCAAACCCTTAGCCGTGCCAGAATGGAAATGGGAACATATTTCCATGGACTTTGTATCCGGGTTGCCGAGGTCTTCAAAGGGTAATGACGCCATTTGGGTCGTAGTCGACCGGCTGACCAAGTCTGCACATTTCATTCCTATCAAGATGACGGATTCGTCTGAGACGTTGGGTCGGCGTTATATTAAAGAGATCATTCGACTACATGGTATTCCCCGAACGATAGTATCGGACAGAGATGGCCGTTTTACTGGCAGAGTATGGCAAAGCATGCAGACAGTCATGGGGACTGAGCTATTGACTAGCACCGCATTCCATCCACAGACTGATGGTCAGTCTGAAAGAACAATACAAACCTTGGAAGACATGCTGAGAGCGTGTATGTTAGATTTCAAAGGAGGATGGGAGGACCACTTACCATTGGTGGAGTTCTCCTATAATAACAGCTATCAGGCAAGCCTTCAAATGGCTCCTTATGAGGCTTTATATGGTAGACCGTGTAGGTCACCGGTATGTTGGACAGAGGCAGGTGAGCCTGCATTGATCGGACCGGAACTAGTCGCAGAAACTACTGCACAAATTAAGTTGATACGTCAACACTTGTTGACTGCACAGAGTCGGCAGAAGAGCTATGCTGATAAAAGGAGACGGTTTCTGGAATTTGAAGTGGGAGACTTGGTGTTTCTAAAAGTCTCACCACGAAAGGGACATATGAGGTTTGGTAAGAAAGGAAAACTGTCGCCAAGATATGTGGGACCGTTTTCCATCATAAGAAGGATGGGGGATGTAGCTTACCAATTAGCACTTCCGTCGCAATTAGCAGCTCTACACGATGTGTTCCACGTGTCGATGCTAAGGAAATACAATCCGGATCCGTCCCATGTTTTAAATGTTCAAGATATTGAAGTACAAAGCGACGTGACGTACGTCGAGAAGCCGGTCAGGATAGTGGAGACCGAACAAAGGGTGTTGCGAAACAGAGCGATTCAGTTCGTAAAAGTGGTATGGGACCGTCATGGTGATGAAGAGGCCACATGGGAACTTGAATCGGAGATGAGAACAGCTCACCCCGAATTGTTTGTGTAATTTAATTTGAGAACCCTACTTCACTCGATTTTCGGGACGAAAATTTTAAAAAGAGGGTTATATTGTAATACCCCAATTTCTCAATGAAGTGGAAAATTACCAAAATGCCCCTGAGTTGTTAAATTAATTATTTTGTGATGTTAAGTAAGGAAATAGTGGGGCCCATTGCTCAAAATAAAATCATACGAGCACATTATGAATGTTAAGTTTTATTGGTTGGGTAATTTTCATCATTTGGGTCAAAAATGGCTAAATGGGTCAAAGGGCCCAAATGGGGCCCATCGGGTCTTGCTGGGTTATTTGACCGTTTTGTGATTTTAAATTAAAAGGGGTTAAGCCTATTTGATTGGAAATCAAGTGGAGGAAAAATGGGTAGGCTTGATCCATATGTAAAAACCAATTGGAAATGATCAAAATACCATAAATGGGTCATGTTGTCAAAACGGGTCAAGGAGCTAAAAGTGGACCCAACGGGTCGAGTTGACTATTGTTGACCGTGTGAACCCTCAAGGGAGCTCAAACACGATTCAAATCAGTTGAGTGGGATGGAGGTGAGTTGGAATTAAATCAAAAGGTGAGTTAACTCATATGCATTAAATGAAATGCATTAAATGTGATGAGTTGGGTTGGAATAAAAAAATACCTTGAGTTGAGTGAGTCAAAATGGAAACTCAAGGGGCTATAAATTCAGTGAGTCCAAGGGGAATTGGAGGAGTTTAGCTGGTCTCAAATCAGCCAAACAAGTCCCACACGTTGGGGACTTGTTTTGGTGAGTTCCATGGTACAAATTAAATACAAGTGCATGGGTTTGAGGTGGGTTACTTGGGGATGTGAATGGCTGCATTGGTAGCTGCCAAGGGGTGCCTTGGATGGCACCCAATACCCACCGTTTTGAGCAAGAAGTTATGAGGAATTGAGAGGTTTTTGGGGGCTGAAAATGCAAAGGCAAACAACACCATGCTTGGCCGAATTTCTTGTGCAAAAGTTTTAGAATTCATCTCTCTCTCCCTCACTCAAAAACACACTCTCTTGGCCGAGTTTACCTTGGTGTTTTATCACCATTAGATCAAGCACAAGACAGTAGAAGAAAGGAAGGAACAAGAGGGAAGAAGGCAAGGAGCAAGAGGCAAAGGAAATTGGTAAGAATTCCTTACATGTTATTTAATAAGTTAGATTAAGTGGAACATGAATTGGCCATGGAATGGCTGATTTTATCAAGGACCTAAGCCTTGGTTAAAGGTTGTCTTAAGTGGTAAACAAATCACATTGGGTTCGGCCAGTTTGGATGGCCGAACCCCATGACATTTGTTTGGGTATTTTGATGGTTTTTGGAGGCTAAAAACCATGCAAAAATGATGAACAATTGTATGTGTTTAGATGCAAGATAAAGGATTTTAAATCTTGGATTTGGATGGCATAATTCAGCCTTGGAATAGCCAAATGCATCAAGAGTCTAAACCATGGAAGAAGGTGTCAAAAGAAATGAAATGAACCATTGGGTTTGGCCACTTTGGGTGGCCAAACCCCATGAAAAGAGTTGGTTAATGGTTATGGTTTTTTGAAATTTAAAACCATCCATTTGGGGACTGTTTTTATATATTTTATTAAGATTTAAAATACATGCTTAAAGAGGGTTAAAACATGGGTTTGGATATCAGAAAAGGCTGAAGATATGTGGTCTAATCAGTGGAGTAAAATTGGAGAAGATGGACCATGGGGATCGGCCATCTTGGATGGCCGAATCCCATGATATCATGTTGGTTTTTGGATGATTTCTTTGAGAGTTAAAACTTGATATTAGTATACTGTTTATGCATGTTTATATGAGGTTCAAAAACAGCAAACATAGCATTGGGTTCGGCCACCATGGAGGGCCGAACCCCATGCAAATGATGGTTGGTTTTAAGGTGTTTGAAACATGGAAACCATGAACTTTCAAGGACTGTTTTTGGATGAATTTAATTAGATGGTTTCTAAGAGGTTTAAAGGCAGCAATATAATACTGATATTGCATATTTAAATAATGCCTAAAGCATGGTTAAAAGACCAAGATATGGACATTGAGTTCGGCCACCTTGGATGGCCGAACCCCATGTAAGTAAGTGATGTGTTTTGGTGAAGTTAAATTGCTGTTTCGGTGGCTGGTTATGTGGCTAAACCATGTGTAATTCATGGTTGTGTTAACATGATTAAATCATGTATAATCATGAGAAGTAGAGGGATCAACCAGATCAAGTGAACCCCACCAAGGTAGTTTTGTTATGAACCATGGTTTATCAAGAAAAATTAAACAAGGCTTGGCCTAGCGGCAAAGCTGTAAATACAAGTGATATTTAGTGGTTTGAAGTGTTAATAAATCATTTGGGTGGTGTTAATCCAAACCAAAGAGATCAAGTTAGAGTGGGTAAGGTTCGGCCCTGGGTATGGCCGAACCCCACAAGATGTTTGGGTCTTATATGTGAATGGATATTTAAATATTAGAATGATTTACTTATTGTTACATCACAAGGTGACGAGAGTTGAAGGAAGTGCGAGTCGTGACCGAGTGAAGCTCAAAAAAAGGAACGGACACTTAATCAAAGTTTAAGTAGGTTTCCTACCTACTTGTAACCACGGTTTTTACCCAGTTTTACTTATGATACTCTTGTTTAATATATGTGTTTCAAATGATATCTTATGCATTAACAAATGGCATACAGGCATTGGCATCTCATGCATAGTCATGGGATAATGAATGAAGTTCTACATTGATGGCTACGATTGTACATGATGGGGGTTGCCCATTGCATGTACATATTGTATAGAAGAGATGAATGTTGTTGTAATTTACCTTGTCGGTGCAAGGCACGTCAAGTGATGGCTACGATGGTACATGATGGGGGTTGCTCATTACATGTACATCGCTTATAGAAGAGATGAAGGTGTGTTGTAATTTACCTTGTCGATGCAAGGCACGTCAAGTGATGGCTATGAAAGTACATGATGGGGGATGCTCATTGCATGTGCATATTTCATAGCATTGTTTTACCTGTTTTGATGATCATGTATTATGATATGTATATGCATGTTTATATACTAACATGTGGTAGCCCTGATTCGGGAACCTACTGGGCGCGTTGATCTAACGCCCTAATTCTATCCTCAGAGGAGATTGCAGGTACAAGCAAGGGGAAAGGAAAGGTCATTGACCAAGAGGGGAGCTGAGCCTAAGTGCTTTAATAATGGATTTGGATTACGTTTTATTACTGTCATTTGAATACTATTGTTGGACATGTAATAATTCGTTATTTGCTATGGTTTGTTTAGGATCATAACTTGTGGATGGTTGATCTATGTTATTTAATATTTAAGAATATTACTTGCTATCTCGTCTTTTTATTCCGCATGTTGATGTTAGTTCCATGTGTGAATCACTATCATGGTCTATTCCATGTACACATGGGTGGCCAGTTAAGGTTCAGACTTGGGTAGTCTGAACTTAACTCGCGTCGTGACGCCGCCCGCTCTCTTCCGTTGTTTATAAAAAAAAAAAAATTAGACTCTGAAATTCTCGGAAAGGGCGGGGCGTTACAAAGGGCCGGGCTTTAGAAGCTCGGACTTAACTCGCGTCATGATGTCCGCGCCCTTTGTCACTTTCATTTTAAAAAAAAAAATGTACTCTGATTTTACAGTGAAAAGGGGCGGGCGTTACAGTTACCTCTTTCCCTACCCGTGGGTTGCGGCGGGTTCTTCTTTTTGGCGACATTTCCTAAGTCATCGAAAAATATTGACTTAGTTCCCTCATAATATTGAGATGTTCATAGTTCAGAACAACTTTCCTAAGTATCAAATATTTCCTTCAATTTGGGGGAGAATTATCGATCAAGTATACTTCATTTTTGGGGGAAAATTCCTAAGTATCAAATATCGTTTCTTTCATTTGAGGAAAGTTGCCAAATAAGCATACTTGGTTTGGGGAAAACTTCCCATCTAGCTATGTTTGTCCATTTTTGTGGAATTGGGGGAAATGTTCCTACGGTTGATAAACCTATCATGGTTATAATGATTGTACTTCCCTTCCTATCATTTTCTTACGTCAAATGCGGCGTTCAGATTGAATGTTTCAGTCTGAGTCATTCGAAGTAGATTAATCCGGCCCCCGTGCAGCGGACTCCGAAGAGTCGGTCAGTTGGGATTCTTAGCTGTCAGTGAGACATGCAACCGTCTTAATCTTACTTCGAAGGATTCATTCTTTCGATTTCATTCTGATACTAATTGTAACGCCCGCCCCTTTTTCACCCGCTTTCTGAAAATCAGAGTCAAATTTTTTTTTTTTTTGAAATAGAAGAGTGAGAGAGGGCGCGGACGCCACGACGCGAGTTAAGTCCGAGCTTCTAAATCCCGACCCTTAACTGGTCAACCCCACGCGTGCGCGGAACTAAGTCCACGAGAATGGTTCACACGTAGGAAGTAAGCTCGCGGATTATAATCATTGCGGAACATGATAATAGAGTCTATCCTACCGGTTTTTAGATAGAAGGGAAGATACAACATTAAATTGCCAAAATGCCCCCATGATCATATTTACATCACCAAATGTAATTGTCCATAAGTAACGTCCAAACCATCGCAAGAAATGTAAATTTATACAACCCGACAAGCTAAGTTACTTTAAAATTACATCTCCATAATATTAACGCAAATAAACTAAGACTTGCGCTTCCCAAGCTCCTAAGCTTGGCTCCTGTCATGTCCACCGCTTCCGCCATCCCCTGCGTCATCAGCTAGGGTAGAAGTAGGGCATTAGTCAACGTGCCCAGTAGGACTCCGAGTAGGGATAGCACATGGATTAGTGATAACACGCATACCGGTGCAATAAAATATAACAAAATAAGCATGTAATGAATGCTATGCCATGGGTGCCTATGTCATGTGTCCCACCCACCATCCGTATGATCATACAATGTATTATCCCCATGTTTGTTTCTCGGTCGCCACGACAGAGCATGGACTCCAGTAATAGAACTATCCCCATGTTTGATTCTTGGTTGCCCCGACGGAGCACGGACTCCGGTTATAGCCCTCAGGCTATCCCCATGTCTGATTCTCGGTCGCCCAGACGGAGCATGGACTCCGTTTTCATTATTTTCCCGCCCATGCCATGCATGAGATGTACGTGCATTATGCTATGTAGTATATAGATAAACCATAATTTTGATATACCATACATAGCCATATAATGCATAATGTTAAAATATAATCCATATGATTCATAACTTAAAACTCATCATAAGATAAATCATAATCATAAATCCATCATAAGCCAAATCAAAATAATCTAAAATACCATCACATATCCATCGCTTACAAACAGGTAGGAATCCTATCGAATACCACGTAGTGTTCTGTTACGCTTTCCGTTTGATAATCCGGTCGCCGATCGCGTACCGTTTGTGACGTCCCGATGCTTTATTACATTTACCGAATTAGTCCATACGTTATCCATGATTAAGTTCCTAACTGATCATAACCCTAGATCCATTCAATGATCCTTAAGTATATTACAAGTTTATCAAAAATCGGTCCTTAACTTAGCCCATTATCCATAGGTTAAAACACATACATAAATCTAATTTCTTTGGCCATTTAAATACTCTAATTTGTGAACCTAAACGCAGCAACTATCCGTTGCAATTAATCATTCATAATGCATTCGCTTTCATGTCTAATCCACATAGGGTTCGGCCATGTACCGTGGCCGAACCCATGGTGCTTCAAAGTGGCTAATAATTACCATTTTGCCACTCTCTCCACTATGATTAATCATTCACCCACTTATGTCTATTTTAAGTCTAAATTTCATCCATAACTTAGACCCATTTATAATTCCATAACATATCCAAAATCAGCCACCTATTGTTTAATTTTGAAAAACATTTAATCCCCATATGTCCTTTCACTTTTGGCCCTAAAGGTGGCCCACAAAGGGATCATGGGTTCGGCCATACACCATGGCCGAACCCATGGTACCCTATCTCCCTTCTTTTGGGTCCATTTTGTCTCATTTAATCCTATCACCAATGAATTTAATTTATACATTTAAGTCCTCATTCTCATTCCATTTAAAACCTCACATATCATTTTCATAAATCCATTAAAATCTAGCATTCTTCTACATCATTTTCCATTTATTAAGACCACTAATCACCACCCTAGGGTTCACCTTTATGGATGCCATTTTCAAAGACTAATGTTTTGTCCCAAAAATAATCCATTTTAAAATTACTTACCATACTCATAGTTTTAAAACTTTAGAAAACATTAACCATTGAGCATCTAAAAGCCCTAACCTTCATAGATCACTAACCATGGGGTTCGGCCACCTTGTATGGCCGAACTCTATAGTTCATGATTTCTTTAAAACATCATACCCCCATTTGAATTAAATCATCTATTTACATCACCATTTTCATCCCATTTAAATCTATCATTTTTCTCCATTATCTTTAAACCTTATAATCTTAATAAATTACCCATTATTTACCATGGGGTTCGGCCATGCTACATGGCCAAACCCTATGGTCATCCATTCATTCCATTCTATGCCTTTAAACCCTATTTAAAATCACCTATTTTAAATCACTTGAAAACTAATTATCATAAATCATTCTCCAACATTTTAAACCTTCTAACCTTAATAAAATCATCAATTACTTTGCATTTAGGAAACCTAACATTTTCTCCATATTTTTCCATACTTCCATCATCCATCATTTAATTTTACACCATGGGGTTCGGCCATGCTACATGGCCGAACCCTATGGCCCAAAGTTTCCTCACAAATCCATAACAATTATTTTAAATACTTGACATCCCTAATCCATTACTTAATCCATTCCTCCATTTTATCCATTCCTTATCCTACCATTGGATGGATTTTTAAATTCAAAGCCTATGATGGTTTGGCCACCATCCAATCCAAGGAAATGGATTCCAAAACTTAAAACCCTAAAAAAATTAAATTTCTTGTTTAGAACATACTTACGATCCGACGACTCCTCCGGTCTTTGTCGCTCCCGTCGACTTCCTTGGCCTCCTTTCTTCTTCCTCTCCTTGTTTGATCGGCTAGATGTGCTTGATCATCAATGGTGAAATATGCTTGGATCGGCTATGGTAGATGGGGTTAGATTGAGAGAGGGAGAGGGGAAGGTGATGGAAAAACAAGATCTTAGCCTATGATCTTGAAGGGGTGGACCAAGGCTTGCTCTCTCCTTCTCTTTTCTTCTCTTCTTCTTCTAAGTTTCCTTCTCTTTTTCTTTCCTCCAATGCATGGGATGGTTTTTGAGAGTGGGAAGGAGAGATAGAGTGAAAAATGTTTGTTTGAAATGAGATGGAGATGGTTGGAGTAGCCTTCACTCAAACATTAACTTCCTCACCAACCAAGCATGGGCTAGCTTGACTTGGGTGGTGGTGGTTGAGACCCAACCACCAAGCATGCGTCCCTTGTCCTCTTTGACTTGTCTATGTTGACCCTAATTAATCAACCTAATTAGTTAAGTTAAGTCCTCACTTACTTAATCAATTTCCATCCAATTTAATTCCTTTAAATTATCTATCTAATAAATCCACCCATGGTTGACCAAGTCTACCATGGTGGACGGCCCCCACCTATACCTACCCCACCCACCACCTCACTTGATGAGGTGGAGGTGGGCCCCACTTGGCCATGTTATTTTAATTCCATTGATTTTAACTTAGATAATTTTACAATAATTTTAATCAATTTAATTTACCTTAATCCACTTTAGTCTTCTTAAATTTATCCATGTTGACCAAGTCAACCATGATGGTTGGCCCCACTTTTTCCTTGGTCCACACGCCACCTCAATGGGTGAGGTGGAGGTGGGGTCCATTTGGCCATATTACTTAATCTTGATACATCTTAACTTAGATAGTTTTATAATTATCTAATCTATTTAATTTATCTTAATTGGATCACCATTGGGTCCATGGCCCAATTATATTTTGTCTTTCCCATTTATTTTAGGGCTTACCTACTTTGGCCCAAATTGACTATCTTGACCCAATTACTTACCATTGACCCATTAATTGTATTAATTCCAATTCATGGTTTATTGGGTAGACATTGGGCCCATGGCCCAATTAAATTCCCTCCTTACCTTAGGCTTACCTCAATTGGGTCCCAAATGAGTATTGGGCCCAATTTGACCATCCTTGACCCGATTAGTCCTCATTGACCCATTAAATGGATTTCATCCAATCCATGGCCCATGGGACCATTCTTGGACCCTTGTCCCAACTTTTGATCCATTTGGTATTCCATCATGTTAAAATTCAAATTAAAATCAATAAATGCCAAATATATATATTGATTCGAAAACTCGGGCTATTACAATAAAAACCCAATATAACAGTGGTTGCAAGTAGGTAGGAAACCTACTGAAAATTCACTTAAGCGTCTGTTCTTCTTAAGCATCACCCGTTCGCGACTCACGTACCGTTCAAGTTCCGTTACCTTGTTTATATAACAACAAGTCAATTTACTATCATTTAATTTCCATTTACATCTAAGTTCCAAAAATCATCTTGTGTAGTTCTGCCATACCCATGGCCGAACCTCACCCACTTTAATTTGATCTCTCTTTTTATTTAATCCTCATTAAAACATCTCATACTACAAACATACCTTGGTAGGGTTCGGCCATACAACATGGCCGAACCATACCACTTTGGTTTGACCCCTCTTTTAAGTCCTTTAGTCCTTCTCTATCCATATTTGCATTATTACCTGTATTTACAGCTTTGCCACTAGACTTAAACCATATTTAATCTTGCTTAAAAACCAAGATCCATAAAAACCACCTAAGTGGGGTTCGGCCGTACACATGGCCGAACCTCACCACCTTAGATTTGGTCTTGTATGTAAACCCTAAGTCCACAATCATCTTCATGGTTCCCTTGGTTCAATCCTCCCATCCTTTATCTATGGTTCATATTCAACCTTTTAACCATAATTATGATATGGTTTAGCCAACCAAAGGCCAATCTAAAACATTAATTTTTATTTCAAATAAAACACTTAAAAACTCTCATATATTGGTATGGTTTTATCTCTCCAAACACCATACACAATTATCAAATCCTTTCATGGGGTTCGGCCATCCTAAGTGGCCGAACCCTATGCTCCAAGTTTCTATCCTTTTTAAAGCTCAACATCATAATTTAAACCATTGATTAATTCGGCCATAACATATATTTTGTGTCTCATTAAAACATGTAAAAATCTCCATGGTTTTGCATGGTTTTTAGCCTTCCAAAAACCATCAACCTAACCAACTCTTTTCATGGGGTTCGGCCATCCAAAGTGGCAGAACCCTATGATACATTTTTTTATCCGTTTTATGAAGTACCATCCAAGGTTTAAACCCTTGATGGATTCGGCCAAGCCATGGTCAAATCATGCTCCCTTTTACCAATTTATTTAACTAAATTCTTATGTAAACACTTACCAATTTCCTTTGCTTTTCTTCTCTCCTTTTGATCCTTGCTTTCTTCCTTCTTGCTTCGTTAGTCCTTAGCTGATTGGAAGCTTGAACAATGGTGAAAATACCAAAGGATAATTCGGCCAAGGAGGTAGGTTCTTGAGAGAGAGAGAGAGATGAGAATTCTAAGATTTCTTTGTGATGACAATCGGCCAATGGTGTATGGTGTATTGTTTTTGTTAGACAGCTCTTGAACCCCTCATTTTCCCTCATCAATTCTTGATCAAACCAAGGAGTCATTTGATGCCAACCAAGGCATCCCTTGGCACTCCCAACGTTGGAGCTTTGGGTTTCCATCATGAGATGGAAACCCTCCAAATTCCCCATGAGATTTTATCTCATTTCATTACACCTTATGCATGGGAAAACACTCCATGCCATCAACGTGTGGGACCTATCTTTGGTGGTGTTTGAGACCAAGGCAACTCCTCACCTCTCCATTTGACTCACTTGACTTCAAGGTCCCTTTGGTTTCCAATTGAACTCACCCAACTCATTAGCTCAACTCACCATATTTAATGTCATTCATTTAATGCACTTGAGTCAACACCATTATTTAATTCAAATCCAACTCATTTCAGCCCCAACTCAACCTGATTTAACTCATATTTGAGCTTCCACACGGTCAACCATGGTCAACTCGACCCATTGGTTCTCAATTGGATCCTTTGATCCAATTTGATGCCAAGACCCATTTATGGGCGGTTTACCCATTTAAATGTGGTTTACACATTTGCCTCAAGTCTACCATTTACCATCCATTTAACTCCAAATTAATTCAGCCTAACCCAATTAAAATTGGGCTCAACCAATGGTCAAATAAGTCCATCATGACCCATTGGGTCCCAATTGGGTCCTTTGACCCAAATAACCGTCTTGACCCAATTAGATGTACAATAATCATTTAATCTAATTTGATCCTTGTAATATGTACAATAGGCCTTAATTTGAACAATGGGCCAATTTTCTTATCTACGATCATAACCTTCTAATTTACCATTCCAATGGTATTTTTGTAAATATCAATATCTTTGAAAATTTGGGGTGTTACAGGTGTGTCCCTCACGTGATATTGATGATCGAGATGTGGTATGGGTGCGTCGCTCACGTGATATTGATGATTGAGACATGGTATCGGTATGTCCCTCACGTGATATTGATAACGTTATGCCTCAGTGCGTTAAGAAAAGAAACTGTCCGATTAGTAGATCATTGTGTCTCACCTTTGTATAGTTAAAAAGGATGAGATAAGTATATAGATTCCATGAGTAAGGCCTAAAGTAGCTATGAGATTGTGGGAACGTTGATATGAACATACGGAGATTGTTGTATTGAGATATATATGTGACTTGGTCACTTAATATTGAGATGTGGTATGGGTGCGTCCCTCACGTGACTATGATGGTTGACTAACCGTTCCAGACAGGTATTCGGGACGATGGGATCGGCTACGGAGACTTGGTCTTGTAGGGTTGCCGTCGAGGAGTAGGTCCCTCACATGTTATGCGCTAGAGGGCACTCTCACAGCTATTTAGCACACTTGATGTGCGTTGATTCACAGGGCTAGGTACTTGTATGCCCCAAGGGGGTGGTACTAGCTTGGTAATGCGCGATACGACCACCCTGGACCTTGACTGAATCACCTACGTGGTGAAGGGACTCGGGGTGAGGTAGACTAGAGCATTGTAATACCCCAGATTTTCAGTTTATCAATATTTACAAAAATTGCCATTGAAATGGTGAATTTAAAGGATATGACCTTATATGGGTCAAGTGTGGGGTTCATTGTTCAATTAAGACCCAATGAATATGTTATAAGGATCAATTCAACTAAATGGGTAAGGTGCATTTAATTGGGTCAAGGTGGTTATATGGGTCGGTCGCATTTGACTTGTTTGACCATTGGGTGAGCTCAAGCCTAATTGGGTTAAGTTGAATTAAATGGGAATGCAAACAAGTGTTTTCAGTTAACTCAAATTAAATGGATGAGTTGAGTTTAATGGTGGAGTTTAATTTATTGGTTGAGTTGCATTAAATTGATGAGTTAAATGGGAGAGTTGTGTCATATGAGTTAGATTGGAAATTATGGAGATAATTATCTCAAAAAGTGAAGTGTGAATTTGAAGGGCTGTGGTTTCAAGTTTAAACAACACACCACACGTTGGTTGCATGGGAAGTTTCTTCCATGCATGAAACTCCTAGATAAGAAATGAATGGAGGTGGCAGTTTTGGGAGTTACATATGGTGAGAGGTTATGTTTCAAATTCAAAATATTATGCACGTTGGAATTGCATGAGAGTTTATTCCAAGCATGAAACTCCAAAGGGACAGCCAATGGGAAGGATGGTTTAGCACATGGGAGTTTTATTTAAAGATAAAACCCCCACATGAAAATTTAAATAAAGAATGGAGGAGTTTTTATTTCAAATTCAAATCTAAGTAAGAATTAAAGAGAAGTTGGATAGTTGGGTGGTCCAAGCTTAATACAAGACAAAAACCATTAGCTTGTGGTAGTTTCATCCCAAGGATGAAATCCCCACATGGGCAAATAATGGAAGGTGGCGGTTATGGGTTTCAAATTCAAACATGCCATTGGGCAATGGGAGTTTCATCTCAAGGATGAAACCCCCAAGATGGAAGATGAATGGGGCTGGTGGAAATTATGCAAAACATTGTATGGAAGCCGTTGGGTGCCTTAGGAGTTTTATCTCAAGGATGAAACCCCCAAGGGAGGCATTAAGAAATAGAGTTACAAATAGGTTCACACATCGAGTAGGTTGCACCAAGGCAACCCAAGAGTCAAAAAACCGTTGGAGGGTTTCATCTCAACGATGAAACCCCCAAATGGAATAAGTGAAGGAGATGAATGGGGAGGGGAGTTACAAAGGGGTGCCATCAAGAGACACCACCATGGGTTGAATCTCATTAACCAAAGGATTTCCATATCTCTCTCTCTCTCCCTTGGCCATTTTTCATCTCTCAAAACAAAGAACTTTGGCTGGTTGTCTCTCACACAAATCAGTCCTTGGCTGATCCCTCCACCAAGACAAAGTGGACTTAGAGCAAAGGAGTTGCATCTCTAGGTTTATCACTTCCATCCAAGGCCAAGTTTCTATCCCTCTCTCCTCAAGGCCATTTTTCCTCTCAAGATCAAAGAGGACTTAGAATAATTTGATCTCAAGCTTCTATCTCCCAATCCATATCACCTGGCTGAATTATTCCAAGGGGTTTACAGCAAGGTTAGTCTCCGCAAAAGGAGCAAGAAAGAAGAAGGAGAGGCTAAGGAAGGAAGGGAACAAGCCGGAGCAAAGGACAAATTGGAGAAGTCGCGGAAACGGTAAGTGCTCGACAAATTTTATAATTAGAAAAGAGGATCAAAGATTAAGAGTACGGTTTGGCCATTGTATGGCCGAACCCTAAAATGTTATTATGGAAAAATAAGAAAATGATCTTAGAAGGACCCATAGGGTTCGGCCATAGTACATGGCCGAACCCCATGAAGAAACATTAGTGATTAATAAGTTGTGAAAGATGGTAACCATGGAAGGTGGTGGATGTTTTTAAGGTTTAAAATGAATGAAAAATTGATGGACTTGGATGCATTTGGATTATCAAAAAGAATGGAAAGAGGGGCACCAAAACCAAAGAGTGAGGTTCGGCCATGGTGTATGGCCGAACCCCACCAAGTGCTATGTATGGTATTTTATTTGTAAAGGGTTTAAAAGGATTTAAATGGAGTGACAATGGTGGATGATTAAGGGCTGATTGATTAATATGTGAATGCTTAGATAAATGGATTGGCAATTAGACTTAATTAAAAAGGATTAAAAGATCAAAATTTATGATGATGAGGTTCGGCCATGTTGTATGGCCGAACCCCACTAAGATGGATTTTCATGGACCAAGGTTTTATGGATTAGGTGGTTACCAACGGTGGATGATTTATTGTTAAGTGATTAACTAAGAAATTAGGAAGTAATGAATCAAAGGAAAGAATAAAATCAAATAAGTGAGGTTCGGCCATAGTGTATGGCTGAACCCCACAAGTTGTTGTTGTTGGACTTAGGTTATTATGTGGGTTAGATGAGTAATGGATAAATCAATGGAATTGTGTGATTGGGCTTAAGGACCCAAAGGAGGGACTAAAACAAAATAAGTGAGGTTCGGCCATGGTGTATGGCCGAACCCCACAAAGTGTGTATATGATTTTAGACATTGATGTGAATCAAATGGGTTGTTGGTTGATTGATTGTTGTGAAACTAAGGTAACGAGACCTTACAAGTAGGACGCGATCGTGAGCGGTCGACGGTTTAAGAAGCAAGGATACTTAGTCGTCTTGGTAGGATTCCTACATCATTGAAACCATGTTTACGTATTATGTACTTATGATGATTTTAATTCATGTTTGATAAGATATTTTGGTATTAAACAATATGTTGCAATTATGGGATTTTCATGCTATATTTTGTAATATTCTATAGCATGTTGGCATTTGCATCTCATGCATGGCATGGGAGGGATGGAATGTAACCGGAGACCCACGCTCCGTCGGGGCGTCCGTAAGTCATGAGGGGTATTTTAACCGGGGACCCACACTCCGTCGGGGCGTCCGTAAAGCACTAGTGGGGGATACCTTGATGAGGAGAATTCCATCAAGAGGATACTATGTATGATACCTTGATGATGAGAATCCCATCAAGAGGATACTATGTATGAAGACCCTGGTGATGAGCATTCCATCGGGGGATACATTGATGAGGAGAATTCCATCAAGAGGATACTATGAGTTTGTGATGGGTGGGACTCATTGCATATGATAGCATGACATAACATTGAATCGGCATGGTTATGATCTTTATTATCATGCAAGGTTTCTGGTTTTTATCTGTATGATTGGATCTTTGTTATCATACACTGTTTTGGATATGATGCTTTATGAATATGATATGGTATATTATATCTGGATTTTATATACTAACCCATGTGTTAGCCTAATTGGAATACCTACTGGGCGTGTTGTCTAACGCCCTACTTCTACCCTAGTTGATGACACAGGAAAGGGAACGGAACGAGAACGTGATTGGAGCCAAGCTTAGGAGCTTGGATGATGAAGCTATATGTTGTTTATGTTATTCGAAATTGTAATAACGTAGATTTATTTGTTATGGATTGGATGGTTAATGTTTGGATATTTAAGTTATGATAATTATTATTAAGTGTTGGACTACTTTGCTATCTAAAATGGAATAGGATTGTTATCCTATTGTTATTCCGCATGTATGATTTATTCCGCAAGTTATCTTGAGTACGTATGAACCATTTTAGTGGGCTTGGTCTAGGCACATGTATGTTTGGCCAGTTAAGGATCGGGCTTTGGAAGCTCGGACTTAGCTCTCGTCGTGACATCATGCTCTTTATCACTTTTGTTTACTTAAAAAGAAAATAGACTCTGATTTCGAGTGAAAAGGGCGGGGTGTTACAAGCACGCTATGCGTGAGTCACCCGCATAGTAAGTCGTTGGACCTTAAGTCCTTCCAGTGGTATGTTTATGATATGATATGATGATTTGATGTTGTTGCCACTGTCACGTAGTGATTCATTCGATTGTTGTTCCTACGGGTAGAAGATCTCATGGTAGATGATGTGCCCTTGGATTAGTTATGCCCATGGGTGGATTATACCCATGGAGGGATTATATTCATGGATGGTCTATACCCATGAATAGATTATACCCACAAATAGAGTGTTACCAGGGATGGATGTCTAACGCCCCACCCTTTTTCACTCGCAGAAAATCAGAGTCTATTTTTTTTTGAAATAAAGAGTGAGAGGGAGCGGGACGCCACTACGCGAGCTAAGTCCCAGCTTCTAAAGCCCTGCCCATAACTAGTCAACCATACGTGTGCGTGGACCAAGTCCACTAAAATAGTTCACACGCATTAAGGCTATACTTGCGAAATTATAATAAGATTAGAGTTACTATTCCTGTCCATTTTTTAAGCAAGGAAGTCCATCACATTAATTAACTTAAGTTCAAATGTCCAAAAATATAACCAAACCATAACAAGATAGTTCTAAGTTATTACAGTCCCAAAATGCGAATAACTCAAATTACATTGTCCGAAATAAAACTTAAATAAAGTAAGTTTAAAATTATCCAAGCTCCTAAGTTTGTTCCTTTCGCGTCCTTCGTTCCGTCCATTCCCTGTATCATCATCTAAGGTAGAAGTAGGGCGTTAGTCAACGTACCCACTAGGTATTCCGAGTAGGGTCAAATACATGGATTAGTATAAAAACAGAGATACATAATATCAAAAATCATGCTAAGTCAATGCCATGCCATGGGTGTCATATGCCATGATTTCCCACCCATCAACCATATCTCAAACACATAGATAATCCTCTTGATGAACAAGCCACATCAAGGTATTCATTGTCATGACTCCCCACGTGTGCCTTATCAGTCCAACCGAACGGATCGTGGACTCCTCTTTCATTTCAAAGATCATATATCATTTCTCAACCGGAATCAGTGCGGATCCCTCCCCACGTTTGTTTATCGGATACCCCGAATGGAGCGTGGACTCCCCTCATATGTTCACTCCCATGCCATGCATGAGATGTGAGTGCAAACATGCTATTTCATATTAAACATAATAGCATTGAAATTCCATCCTTAAAACATACGCATTTGATACCAAAAATAGATCATCAAACATGGAATTAAAAACCATTACATATACATAGTCCAAGTGTTTCAACAAGGTAGGAATCCTACCCACGTCCAAGTATTGTATTCTTGCGTTTCCGTCAAAACTGATCATCGATCACGTCAAAGCCGACTGTACACCCGTTTGTGAAATCCCGTTACCTTAAATTAATTCCATCACATAAAATGGTCAAATTAATTATCCAATTAATTCAAATCATTCCTTACATCCTTCCATTTAAATTTAAACATTTGGAAAAGGAAAATCATATAAAAATTTTACTTTTAAAAATTAGACGGTCACCCATCCGTAGCCCATCCTAGGGACAACAGAAACCCGTCCGCAAATGGTAGAAACCCGTCCCGCGGACGGCAGCAACCCGTCCTACACGCAGTGAACTCGTCCGTAGACAGCACCATATACCCGTCCGTGGATGGTCAAAACCCGTCTCGCGGACGATAAAAGCCCCGTCCGCGGACGGTGATACCCTTCCGTAGACAGCGCACAGACAAGGTCTGATACCCGCCGTCAGCTACCCGCTGTCTGCTTCCCACTCTCTGCTACCCGCTATCCAGTTCATTATCCGTTACCCGTCCGCAGAGAATGAAAACGCATCTCGCAGACGGTAAACACCCGTCCCACAAAGAGTGTCACCCGTCCTAAGTCATCCAACGCGTACGCAGAAATCCATGTCTAAGTCCATCATCTGTCCGCAGACGATAAAGACCTGTCCGCGGACGGGGATACTAGTCCACAAACAACTCTTGTCCATTTTATTACCTGTCCACTGAAAATCATGCCTAGTTCATTATCCGTCCGCGGACAGTCGAAACCCGTCCGCAGACGGTGATACACTCCGCAGACAGTGCCATCCGAGACCAATCCTTATTTCATTTGACTTTTGGCTTGGCCTTTCTTTATGAAATTTATTCCTTATATTTAACATATTTGTTGTCATCCATTAATCATGTATTACCATAGTCCTCATTATCACAACTCATTTGTACAACTTATCTTACCCGTCAACAAGGTTAGGGTCTTATCCATTTTTCAATCTCTAGAACCATATTTCGGATTTGAACAATACCTTACTTTTATGTTCATCTCATTGCTATTCCTTGAATGGATTTTTACATTCTATGGCCCATAATACTTTGGCCATTCTTTTCAATCCGATACGGAACCCCATGGTTTCGGCCATTCCATAGCCGAAACCTTGGTTCCCTTAGCTTCTTTTTAATCAATAAACCCTCGTTAAACATTACATACCTATTCCGTGTCTCATCCGTTTCTTTAGGTCTGATCTTTCTCCTTCCTTACTGCTTTCTTCTTCCTCCTTCGTTCCTCGGTTTCTCTAAGTCTAGACCCGAAATGTGTGAGAGAGAGAGAGATGAGAAGAGGCGATGCAACCTCTTGTTCCACCTTGAGAATTCGGCCAAGGATGTTGAGAGAGAGGGAGGAAATGAGATGAAAGTCTCTTATGGAAGGATCGGCCAAGGGTGTAGAGAGATGAGAGATAGGTTTATTTTGCTCAAGAGGGAGGGAGAGGATGAGATGAAACAATCTCTAACTCTTTTATCTTAGGGAGGATCGGCCAAAGGTGTTTTGGTGTGAGTCTTGTGTAAGCCCTAATCCCCCAACCACCCTCATCACTTCTTGGTCTTTCCCATGTGTCCCTCGGTTAACCAGGGAGACACATGGCTTACACTTGGAGCCTTCTCCCCACTCCCAAAGGTTTTGTCTAGGGTTTCCTCTCCCATGAGATGGAGACCCTCCACCTCCCTTTGACTCATTTCAAATGGGAGTCTCTTCACATCCCTTTCAACTCGACTCACTTTAAATGAAACTCATTCCCCTAACTCAAGAACTTGAACTCATCCATGCAATTCTTCAATCAATACTTGAATTTATTCCTTAATTAAATAATTCCTTAATTCAACTCACTTCACTTAACCCCTTTGAACTCACCCATGAACTCATCTATGGTTGACCAAGTCAACCATGGTAGCCGACCCTACATGTGACCTTAGACCACTAGCCACCTCACTTGATGAGGTGGATTTAGGTCCCACTTGGCTATGCCACTTCCATGTCACCTCTTACACTTGCCACCTTAATTTTTGAGGTGGGTCCCATGCCTTAGGTCTTAATTGGGTACATGACCCGATTAAATCAATTCCGTACCCATTTACCTTAAACATCAATTCATCTTGACCCATTGGGTCCCAATTGGGTATTTGACCTAATTGACTACATTTACCCAATTAATTAGAGTCAAACTTTGTCCATGATCCGTTGGATCATAATTGGGCCATTGCCCCAATTCTTATCCATCTAACATTCATTCCATTTATAAATCTTAAATTTAACAATTAAAATAGATAATATCCAATATAATAATTGCATTGAAAATCCAGGATGTTACAGTATTACCCTTTTTGAAATTTTCGTCCTGAAAATCGAGCAAAGTAGGGTTTCAAACAACTCATACAAAAATTTTAGGATGAACTGCTTTCATTTCTGATTCAAGTTCCCAGGTGGCTTCCTCATTGCCATGTTGATCCCATACCACCTTGACGAACTGAATGGCTCGATTCTGTAACACCCTCTAATCTTTCCCGATCACTCTGACCGGCCTTTCAACATAAGTCACGTCGCTTTGCACATCAACATCTTGTACATTCAGCAGTGCGAAAGATCAGGATTATATTTCCTCAACATAGAAACGTGGAATACATCGTACAAAGATGACAACTATGGAGGAAGTGCCAATTGATAAGCCACCTCCCCCACCCTCTTTTGGAATGGAAACGGTGCCACAAATCTAGGCGACAGTTTCCCTTTCTTCCCAAATCGCATGTGTCCCTTTTGTGGTGAGACTTTCAAGAACACTAAGTCTTCCACTTCAAACTCAAGGAACCTCCTTCTCTTGTCAACGTAACTCTTTTGACGACTCTGTGCAGCAAGTAGATGTTGTGGTATCAACTTAATCTATTCTGTGGTCTATGCAAATAGCTCGAGTCCAATAAGTGTAGGTTCGCCAGCTTCTGTCCAGCACACTGGTGATCTACAGGGTTTACAATCCAACGCCTTAAATGGAGCCATCTGGAGGCTTGCCTGATAACTGTTGTTGTAAGAGAACTCAACCAGTGGTAAGTGGTCCTTCCATCCACCCTTGAAGTCTAACATACATGCTCTCATCATATCTTCCAATGTCTGTGTTATCCTCTCTGACTGTCCATCAGTCTGTGGATGGAACGCTGTGCTAATCAATAAATTCGTCCCCATAGCCGACTGCATGCTTTGCCACACCCTGCCATTGAATCGGCCATCTCTGTCGGACAAAATAGTCCTGGAGACACCATGTAGTCTGATGATATCCTTGATGTACCGTCGTCCCAAAGTCTCAGATGAATCTGTCATCTTGATGGGAAGAAAGTGTGCAGACTTGGTCATTCGATCTACCATGACCCATATTGCATCGTTGCCCTTTGATGACCTTGGCAACCTTGTCACAAAATCCATGGAAATATGTTCCCATTTACACTTCGGCACTGGTAAGGGTTTGAGTAATCCTGCTGGCTTCTGATGTTCAATTTTGACCTGCTGATAAGTCAGGCAGTGAGCAACAAACTCTGCCACATCTCTTTTAAGTCCATGCCACCAATAGTGTCTCTTTAGATCATGATATATCTTGGTGCTACCAGGATGAATAGAGAGTTTGGTCTGGTGTGCCTCGATCAATAACTTGTTTTTGCAGCTTTGAGGCACATATGTCCTGCCTCGAAACAAAAGACCTTGTCCCGGTCATAACTCCCATTCCGGTATAACCTCACCTGTAGACATTTTAATCCATATCTCTTCCACTTCCGGATCTGTCCGTTGTTCCTGTTCAATCTTGGAAATCATGTTGGACCGTATGATCAGATTATACATACTCTCATGGTTCTTGATGTACAAATTGAACTCTCGAATGGTATTCAGCATTTCCCATTCGTTCCTAATCAAACTGGCCATTGCTGCATGTGACATACGACTGAGGGCATCCACCACTTTGTTCACCTTGCCAGGATGATATCAAAGTGCAAACTCATAATCTTGCAAATATTTCATCCATCTGCGCTGCCTCATGTTGAGTTCCTTCTGATCAAACAAATATTTCAAACTTTTGTGATCTGAGAATACCTCAAACTTCTCGCCATAAAGATAGTGTCTCCAGCTTTTGAGAGCGAAGACCACTGCAGCTAATTCCAGATCATGCGTGGGATAGTGGCGTTCATGAATTTTCAACTGTCTTGAACCATAAGCAACCACGTGTTGACTTTGAGTGAGAGAACACCCAAGTCCCTCTCCTGAAACATCACAATATACTTCATAGGCCTTGCCTCTTTCCTGCAAAATCAGAATAGGAGCAGTTGTAAGCCTCTCCTTCAGTTCTTCGAATCTTCGATTGCATACATCAGACCATTCAAATTTGACACCTTTCTGAGTGAGTCGGGTAAGTGGAGATGCAATCTTGGAGAAGTCCATAATAAACTTCCTATGAGAACCTGCCAATCCCAGAAAGCTGCGGATTTCGGTCACATTCCTTGGAGCTTTCCATTCTCTAACTGTCGCCACTTTAACTAGGTCCACGGCTATACCTTCCGCTCATATGACATGCCCCAAGAAGTTAACCTCAAATAGCCAGAATTCGCACTTGCTTGCTTTGGCATACAACTGATTCTTCTTCAGGGTGTCCAGAACTATCAGCAAATGCTCAGCATGCTCCTCACAACTTTTAGAATAAATCAGGATGTCATCAATGAAAACAATTACAAACTTGTCCAAGTAAGGACGGAAGATCATGTTCATCAGATCCATGAACACATCTGGTGCATTGGTAAGTCCAAACGGCATGACCACATGCTCATATAGTTCATACCGCGTTTTGAAAGCCGTCTTCTCTATGTCTTCATCCTTGACCCAAATTTGATGGTAGCCTGATATTAGATCAATCTTTGAGAAGTGACTGGAACCCCTGAGTTGATCGAATAGATCATCAATCCTGGGTAGAGGGTACTTGTTTCTGACGGTCAGCTAATTCAACTTCCGATAATCTACACACATTCGAAGCGTACCATCCTTTTTCTTTACAAATAATACCGGTGCTCCCCAAGATGATGTGTTGTTCTGGATGCATCCTAGTCTGAACAGTTCATCAATTTGTTTCATTAACTCTGACATCTCAGCTGGGGCCAACCAGTAATGCGTCAATGACAATGGAGTAGTGCTAGGATACAACTTGATCTCAAAATCAATCTCCCTCTTTGATGGCAAGCCAGGGAGTTCTGTCGGGAATACCTCTGCGTAGTCTTTCACTACCGCAGGTAGTTCAGCCACCGGTGCCTTGTCTAGTCTGATGATGTTCAATACAAGGTGGTTCAATTCTTCATGTAGTCTCCTGGTCATAGGGATGCTCTGTTTGTCGACATGTTTCACATATCGCTTTCCCCCGGGTGACCAAAATATCACCTTGCGGAGATGGTAGTCAATGCTGGCCTAGAAGTTTGCTAACCAATCCATGCCAAAAATGATGTCGTACTCAATCATCTCGAGTACCAGATAATTGAACTCAAATTAGAATCCAGTAAGTTTAGTGTTTATCGCTATGCATATCAGTTCCAGTGATGTGTCTCCAATGGGAGATACAATAGTAAGTGCGGTGGACAATTGTTGTACTAAAGTGCCAGTAGCAAATATAAATGAAGTAGATACAAAGGAGTGGGATGCTCCAGAATCAAATGATGCAAAAGCATAGGAATTACCAACTACTGCCATACCTTGAATCACTGAGTGATCCACCATCTCTTGGTGAGGAGCCAAGGTATACAGTCGTCCAGATCCTGTCGGATTAGGTGCCCGTCCTATCTGGTTTTATGCCCTAGATACTTGTGAATGAGCTGATCGAACTGGAGGACGAAATGAACCCCTGGAGTGAGAAGATCTACTATTCTGCGGACACTCCCTCTTGAAATGGCCTTGCTGGCCACACTGAAAACAAGTGCTCACACCCTGAGGAACCTAAGAGACTGATATTGATGTGGAGGGATGATTGGGACGAAATCCTCCAGTTGACACAGTAGAAGGTGATGGTCCCCCAAAGTTGGGTCGAAACAACGGAGAAACTCCTGATGATACTCAGCCACAGTCATGGTGCCCTGCACCAAAGATATGAACGCTTGTGTCTGGCGCTCCTTCTCCTCTTCTGGGAAATAATGATCCAAGAACATTGTAGAGAACTTGTTCCATGTCATCTCAGTCCTTTCCCCTACTGGAATCTGTGCCCGCTGTCGCTCAATTACTTCCCACCACTTGCCGGCATCATCGATCAACTGCGAAGTAGCCAGCAGTATTCTATCTTCGTTACTGGTGATCTTCAGTAATGTCAAGATCTTGGTGATGTTCCTCAGCCAATTCTCCGCTCCGGCAGGTCCTTCTTTCTCTTTGAAATGAGGGGGACGCTGTTGCTGGAAGTCTCTAACCATACTTCGATCATGGGCCTCATTGGTGGTCGCATTTCCATTGCCGTTCATATGTTGCTGTAGAACGGAAGTGACCATACCTTGTACTAAGTTCTGCAGCTCGTAAGGTACCACTGGAATATTCACGCTATTCTGCTCCTCCCCATAGTGTGGTTCCTGTACCTCTTCCTCCACATGCGGGTTTTGTCGAGTCCTTCTTCTCGGAGGCATTTTCCTAAGTCATTGAAACATCATTTGACTTAGCTTTCTCGTAAAGTTTTGCATTTACATAGTTTGGGGGGTTGCCACATAAGCATCTTGTATTTCTTGTTTTTGGGAAACTTTCCTATGTATCAAGTGTTGTTTCTCAATTTGGGGAAATCCTGATGTTTTCTTGTTTCGGGGAAATATGTCCTATTTTGCTATGTTTGATAAATCCATTTTTATAGTGATTGTCCTTCCCTTGCTATCATTTCTTTTTGTCAAGTGTTGCTCTCAGATTAAATGCTTCAGTCTGAGTCTCAACAAAGTAAATTATTTCGGCCCCCGTGCAGCGAACTCCGAAGAGTCGGTCAGTTGGGATTCTTATCTTGTCTGTGAGACACGATACCGTCTTAATCTTACTTCGAAAGATTCATACTTCCAGTTTCGCTCTGATACCAACTGTAACGCCTGGCCCCTTTTCATTCGCCGAAAATCAGAATCTTTTTTTATTTGAAATAAAAAGTGAGAAAGAGCGGGACGCCACGACGCGAGCTAAGTCCGAGCTTCCAAAGCTCGGCCCTTAACTGTCCAACCATACGTGTGCGTGGACCAAGTCCACTAAAACAGTTCACATGCATTAAGGCTATACTTGCGGAATTATAATAAGATTAGAGTTACTATTCCTATCCATTATTTAAGCAAGGAAGTCCATCACATTAATTGACTTAAGTTCAAATGTCCAAAAATATAACTAAACCATAGAAAGATAGTTCTAAGTTATTATAGTCCCAAAATGCAAATAACTCAAATTACATTGTCTGAAATAAAACTTAAATAAAGTAAGTCTAAAACTATCCAAGCTCCTAAGCTTGGTTCCTTTCACGTCCTTCGTTCCGTCCATTCCCTGTATCATCATCTAAGGTAGAAGTAGGGCGTTAGTTAACGTGCCTAGTAGGTATTCCGAGTAGGGTCAAACACATGGATTAGTATAAAAACAGAATAGATACATAATATCAAAAATCATGCTAAGTCAATGCCATGCCATGGGTGTCATATGCCATGATTTTCCACCCATCAACCATATCTGAAACACATAGATAATCCTCTTGATGAACAAGACACATCAAGGTATTCATTGTCATGACTCCCCACGTATGCTTTATCGGTCCAACCGAACGGAGCGTGGACTCCTCTTTCATTTCAAAGTTCATATACCATTTCTCAACCAGAATCAGTGCAGATCCCTCCCCACGTTTGTTTATTGGATGCCTCGAATGGAGCGTGGACTCCCCTCATATGTTCACTCCCATGCCATGCATGAGATGTGAGTGTAAAGATGCTATTTCATATTAAACGTAATTGCATTGAAATTCCATCCTTAAAACATACACATTTGATACCAAAAATAGATCATCAAACATGGAATTAAAAACCATTACATATACATAGTCCAAGTGTTTCAACAAGGTAGGAATCCTACCCACGTCCAAGTATTGAATCCTTGCGTTTCCGTCAAAACCGATCACCGATCATGTCAAAGCCGACCATACACCCGTTTGTGAAATCCCGTTACCTTAAATTAATTCCAGCATATAAAATGGTCAAATTAATTATCCAATTAATCCAAATCATTCCTTACATCCTTCCATTTAAATTTAACCATTTGGAAAAGGAAAATCATATAAAAATTTTACTTTTACAAGTCAGTCGGTCACCCGTCCGCAGCCCATCCTACGGACGACAGAAACCCTTCCGCAGACGGTAGAAACCTGTCCCATGGATGGCAGTAACCTGTCCTACAGGCAGTGAACTCGTCCGCAGGCAGCACCGTACACTCATCCGCGGATGGTCGAAACCCGTCCTGCAGATGATAGAAACCCAGTCCGCAGATAGCGCACAGCCAAGGTTTGATACCTGCTGCCCGCTTCCCACTGTCCGCTACCCGCTATCCAGTTCATTATCCGTTACCCGTCCTGGGGACGGTCTATACCCGTCCGCGGACGATGAAAACCCGTCTCGCAGACGGTAGACACCCATCTCACAGAGAGTGTCACCCATCCTAAGTCATCCAACCCGTCTGCAGAAACCCAAGTCTTAGTCCATCATCAGTCTGCGGACGATAAAAACCCGTCCGCAGACAGTGCCATCCAAGACCAATCCTTATTTCATTTGACGTTTGGCTTGGCCTTTTTATATGAAATTTATTCCTTATATTTAACATATATGTCGTCATCCATTAATCATGTATTACCATAGTCCTCATCATCACAACTCATTTGCACAACTTATCTTACCCATCAACAAGGTTAGGGTCTTGTCCATTTTTCAATCTCTAGAACCATATTTTCGGATTTGAACAATACCTTACTTTTATGTTCATCTCATTGCTATTCCTTCAAAGGATTTTTACATTCTATGGCCCATAATACTTTGGCCATTCTTTTCAATCCGATACGTAACCCCATGGTTTCGGCCATTCCACAGCCGAAACCATGGTTCCCTTAGCTTCTTTTTAATCAATAAACCCTTGTTAAATGTTACATACCTATTTCGCGTCTCCTCCGTTTCTTTAGGTCTGATCTTGCTCCTTCTTTAGTGCTTTCTTCTTCCTCCTTCGTTCTTCAGTTTCTTTAAGTCTAGAGCCGAAATGTGTGAGAGAGAGAGATGAGAAGAGGCGATGCAACCTCTTGTTCGACGTTGAGAATTCGGCCAAGGATGTTGAGAGAGAGGGAGGAAATAAGATGAAAGTCTCTTATGGAATGATCGGCCAAGGGTGTAGAGAGAGGGAGAGAGATGAGAGATAGGTTTCTTTTGCTCAAGAGGGAGGGAGAGGATGAGATGAAACAATCTCTAACTCTTTTGTCTAAGGGAAGAACGGCCAAAGGTGTTTTGGTGTGAGTCTTGTGTAAGCCCTAATCCCCCAACCACCCTCATCACATCTTGGTCTTTCCCATGTGTCCCTTGTAAGCCATGTGTCTCCTTGGTTAACCAAGGAGACACATGGCTTACACTTGGAGCCTTCTCCCCACTCCCAACGGTTTTGTCTAAGTTTTCCTCTCCCATGAGATGGAAACCCTCCACCTCCCTTTGACTCATTTCAAATGGGAGTATCTTCACATCCCTTTCAACTCGACTCACTTTAAATGAAACTCATTCCCCTAACTCAAGAACTTGAACTCATCCATGCAATTCTTTACTCAAGACTTGAATTTATTCCTTAATTAAAGAATTCCTTAATTCAACTCACTTCACTTAACCCTCTTGAACTCACCCATGGTTGACCAAGTCAACCATGGTAGCCGACCCTACATGTGACCTTAGACCACTCGCCACCTCACTTGATGAGGTGGATTTGGGTCCCACTTGGCTATGCCACTTCCATGTCACCTCTTACACTTGCCACCTCACATTTTGAGGTGGGTCTCATGCCTTAGGTCTTAATTATGTACATGACCCAATTAAATCAATTCCTTACCCATTTACCTTAAACATCACTTCATCTTGACCCATTGGGTCTGTAACACCTCAATTTCTCAATGAAGTGGATAATTACTAAAATGCCCCTGTTTGTTAAATTAATTATTTTGAGACGTCAAATAAGGAAATGGTGGGGCCCATTGCTCAAATTAAGATCATATGAGTACATTATAAATGTTAAGTTTGATTGGATGGGTAATGTACATCAATTGGGTCGAAAATGGCTAAATGGGTCAAAGGGCCCAATTGTACCTAATGGGTCATAATGGATGATTTGACCATTGTGTAAGCTCAAATTAAATGGGGTCAAGCTGAACTGATTGGAAATCAAGTATAGCAAAAATGGGTAGGCTTGATGCACAAGTAAAAAACCAATTAGAAATGGCAAAAATCAGCCCATTAATTGGTCATGTTGTCAAAACGGGTCAAGGGGCTGATTGGGGACCCAATGGGTCGGGTTGACCAAGTTGACCACGGATGACCGTGTGGGCCCTTAGATGAACTCAAGTGTGAGTTAGTTCAGCTTGAGTTGGATTGATTTGGAGTGAGTTTGATTTAAGAAAAGAGTTGACTCAAACTTGGTGCATTAAATGTGATGAGTTGGATGAGTTGAGTTGGAATAAAAATACCATGAATCAAGTGAGTCAAGAGGAGGTGGAAAGGAGTTTTAATCTCACCCAACACTTAATCAAATCAATCCCAGCCGTTGAGAGTGAAGAGGTGCCTTGGCAAAGCCAAGGAACACCAAGGTTGGGCGGCAACATGCATCTCATGAGATGCATGTGTTGTGAATGAAAGGTTGCAACCTTTGGATGAAGGGGTGTCTTGAATGACACCCAATATCCCATCGGTTTTGGCAATATTAAATGAGGAAAAATGAATGGAAGATGGGACTGATATTACAAAAGGGAAAGGTTACCATTCTTGGCCGATTTTGATATTGAAAATCCAAAGAATTCCCATCTCTCTCTCCCACTCTCCAAGTTCATTTTCTTGGCTGAACAGCAGAGTTTGGCACCAGTTAATCAAGCATAAACCAGCAAAGGATTAAGGAAGAAAGGAAGAAATAGAAGGGAGAAGGCAAGGATCTTAGGCAAAGGAAATTTGGTAAGATTTCTTAAGTGTTCAAGTTAAACAAGTTGTAAGAAAAGGGTATGTATTGGGCCATGGTTATGGCCGAATGCACCAAGGTTTTAACCTTGAGTAATAGAGGTTTAAAAATGGTAAAAATTATTATTGGGTTCGGCCACCTTGGAGGGCCGAACCCCATGTAAATGATTGGTTGGTTTTGATGTCTTTGAAACATAGAAGCCATGAAGTTTTGTGGACTGTTTTTGATGTTTCTTTAAGACTTATGTTTTAAAAAGGGTTAAAACCATGGACTTGAATGACATGAAGGACTGAAGTTATCATGGTCTGAACAGTGGATATAAACTGATGAAATGGACCATTGGGCTCGGCCATCTTGGATGGCCGAATCCCATGAAGTATTATGGTTATTTGGATTGAGTTTTACAAAGTGGAAATCATACAAAGTGATGGACTTATTTGGATGGTTTTGAAGGGTAAAACCATGGTAACATTATACTGATTATCATATGTTTAAATGAGACTTAAAACATGTTTAAGAGGACCAAAACATGGACATAGGGTTCGGCCACCTTGGATGGCCGAACCCCATGTAAGTATTTGATGTTTGGTATGGTTTTCAAGAAGATGGAAATCATATCAATTGTGGAGAGCTTATGTATTTTAAATAAAGATATTTATTTGACAAAAAGGATCTAAACCATAGGCCATGAGGTTCAGCCAATTGGGATGGCCGAACCCCATGAAATGGTATGACATTTCCATGAAAGTAATTGATGGTTTTGTGGGATAAAAACCATATTAAGTTATGGTGTTCTTATGGCAATTAATGGAATACATGTTTACTGTTTTTGGTTGATTAATATGCGGCTGAACCATGTATTATTCATGGTTGAATTAGCATGTTAAAACCATGAGTAATCATGGTGATTATTGGACCAAGTGAACCATAGGGTTCGGCCATGTATAGGGCCGAACCCCATGGATTATGGTATGGTCTAAATGGACCACTTCATATGAATTATTTTATGTGGAAGGTTTGTATTGAATTAAAAGGTTTCAATGTAAAGATCATGGATCATGACAATAGGTTTTGGTGTGGATCCATTGCATGGAATTGATCGGTAGTTTTAAAGGTTAAATCCTAAGTTGGTGATGTTCGGCCATAGGCATGGCCGAACCCCACAAGATGTGGTTGGGTCTTAGATGTGAATGAATAGTAAATGATAGTATGATTTACTGATTGTTATATGGACAAGGTACCGGAAGTTGAACGACGTGTGAATCGTGACCGGGTGACGCTAAAGAAAGATCAAATATTGAAGTGAATCTTCAGTAGGTTTCCTACCTACTTGTAACCACAGTTTTATCCTAGTTTTGTTTATGAGACTCTTGTTTATTTTATGTGGTTTTGAATGATATATTATGTGTTTACAAATGACATACAATGCATTGACATCTCATGCATGGCATGGGATGAGGATTGTGGAACACGGAGCCCACTCTCCGGTGATTTTCTTTGATGCAACTCTGAACCACCTTAGGCGATGCAGGTCCCACCAGGAGTAGATTTATGATGATGATAGGACATTGGTCTCCTTAGGCGATGCAGGTCCCGCCAGGAGGAATGCTATTGTGATTTACCTTGATGGTGCGAGTCACGTCAAGTGATGGCTATGAGTGTGCATGTTGAGAGAAACTCATTGCATGTGCATATTTCATGGCATTGTTTTACCTGTTTTTGATAATCATACATTTGATATATGCATGTTTAACAAGCTAACCATGTGGTAGCCTTGATTCGGGAACCTACTAGGCGCTTTGATCTAACGCCCTAATTCTATCCTCAAAGGAGAATGCAGGTACAAGGAAAGGGAAAGAGAAGGTCGATGACCGGCAGGGGAGCCAAGCCTAAGCGCTTGAATGTTGAACTGGACCTCTTTATTACTGTCATGTGAATTATAGTTTGTGGACATGTAATAAGTTAATACTTTGCTATGGTTTGATTAGGTTATTAACTATGGATGATTGTTTAGGTTAATTAATATTTGAGGCTGTTACTTGCTATCCATTCATTCTATTTCCGCAGTTAGTCTAGTTTATTCTGCAAGTTATTGATTAGTTCCATGTGTGTATTATCTATCATGGTCTAGTCCATGTACACATGGGTGGCCAGTTAAGGTTTAGACTTGAGTAGTCTAAACTTAACTCGCGTCGTGACGTCGTCCGCTCTCTTCCGGTGTTTATGTTTTAAAAAAAAAATAGACTATGATTATTTGTCTCAGAGAGGGCGGGGCGTTACAGTTGGTGTCAGAGCGAAACGAGAAGTTGAATCATCGAAGTAAGATTAAGATGGTTTCATGTCTCACTGACGGATAAGAATCCCAACTGACCGACTTTTCGGAGTCCGCTGACTGGGGACCGGATTAATTTACTTCGAGTGACTCAGACTGAACAATCAATCTGAGAACGACAATGAAAGATAGCAAAGTAAAGTACAGTCATCATAACTGGACATATCAAACATAGCAAGATAGGATGCACTCCCCTGAAATTCCCACACTGAGAAACAAACAACAGGAATTTAGAGATTTCCCCAGAAACAAAAGAACACAAAGAGTGATGATTTGGTAATCTTCCCAAACAAAGGACATGAGATTATGCATGAAAAATCCCCAAAAGTCAGGATTGGTTCTTTATTGGAACGGTTGTTGTTGATTTATGTGTTTTAAATGTTGTGGCACAGATATGTCAAGCAACGAGGAATACACAGAGTTATGGGATAAAGGGACACCTAGTTGTCCAGTAGATTTGGTATCGACTTCCAACAGTATCAGCATGGAAGTCAATGTGGACCTTCAAAAGGGGCCTCCCGAGGAGGAGGAATGAAACTTAGCACCATTGGAGGAGGTGAACCTAGCACCATTACCGGAGTATCTTATGGAAGATATTCCTTGGTTAATGGAACCTTTTGAGGAAGAAGAAGAGGATCTAGCACCTTTTCTGGAGGATCCTATTGCAGATGTTCCTATAATCTTGGAATCGCTTGGGGAGATAGATCCCTACGATACATGTGAGTTGTGCAATCAAGACGGGCACAACTGTATGTATTGTCCTCACCCACTAGGCGTTGTCTGCTCATTTTGTGGACTACATGGGCATGGGGAGGCGAGGACTAATTGTCCATATATTGGAGGACCTGGATTAATACGCTGCACGACTTGTGAAGCACTGGGGCACACGGCGATGACGTGTTCTGATAACCGTTTTAAGTTCGCTAATGATGCGGAATCTTCAATGGAAGACTAGGCTAGGAAGTAATATAAAGGGGTATTAAAAAGAGGGTTATATTGTAAAGGTGTATATTTTTTATATAGGATTTTGTTTCACCCTACCCACCTTTGTACAAAGATGAAGTATGAATTTATATAAAGTATGCGATTTTATGATTTTAATGAGGATTTATGGCATTTAATATATGTTTTGATGGAAATTAAGTCTATGATGTTTCCATGAATTAGGAAGAAATGGCGCCAAATAAAGAATCCGAAGGGGAAGGAAAAAGTTTTCCAAATCGGAATAGGTGAAGGAGCATCAAAGAGACGGAGGCGACAAGACGGTAAAAAGAAGGAGGAAGTGTTAATAATCACGCCGCAAGGGAAAATGATACCTCAACGTGAGAAGATTGTACATAAGAAGGTGCAATCGGTACATGATCGGGAGCAGTCAGTTCATGACGAGGAGAGATCAATTCATGAAAGATCATGTAATGAGGAAGAATCACATCATTCCCGGCGAGAGGAGGAGGATAGTGACCCTACGTATCGATGGTACGAAGAGGAAGGTAACGACTCTTCATATCGACGGGACGAAGAGGAAGGTAATGACTCTTCATACCGATGGGAGGAAGAAGGGAACATCAATGTGACGGTACCCTACGTACCTCCTGAACTACATAGTTTGGTGCAAGCTATAGTTACCTCTGTCCTCCAACAACATTTGAATAGAGGGGGAAGCACGAGTGAAACTAATGACCGTAACATGGTCAGAGATTTTCAACAACAGCGCCCACCCTACTTCAAGGGTAGAGTAAGGGCCTGTCGGAGCTGAGAACTGGTTGGAAAAGATCTCCCACATACTGACTCTTTTGAATATCAAGAGTCATGCTCACAAAATCCTATTGGCCACGTCACAGCTGATAGGTGACGCTGCTAAATGGTGGAAAGTAGTGGAGAAACAGCAGGCACTTGTGCCAGAAGGAGAAAGAATTGCTATGACCTGGGAGCAATTCTCAGCGACATTCTTAGAGCGCTATTTCCCGGAGGAAGAGAGGGAACGTCAGATTCAGGCCTTTATGACATTAGTACAAGGCTCGATGACGGTGGCTGAGTATCACCAAGAATTTCTCAGCCTGTCAATTTATGCATTTTATGTTGTGGACACGGAATATTGGAGGGCTCGCAAGTTCGAGCGTGGGTTACGGCCAAACATTAAGGCCAGGGTAACCGTGTTCAAAGCAGCCACGCTGGCGGAAGTGGTCAGCAGGGCTACCATTGTGGAACAAGAATTGGCGGAATTTACAAGAGTTGACAACCGCCGAGCGCCGAGTGGGAGGGGTGCGTATCAACCCAACAAGAAGTTTAGATCAAACTTCAGCAGACGCTCGCCGTTTGTTGGATCAACTGGGGGCTTTCGTCCCAATCAGCCCTCCCAATCTGTAGCAGTCATTCAAGCTTCTAGAGGAGTGAACACCTGCTATCACTGTGATCAACCAGGCCACTACAAAAAGGACTGTCCAAAACTCAATAGGCTGTCATACTCCAGAGGATCATTTCGTCTGCTAGCTAGACCAGTAAACTCCAGAGGAGGCAGAATGCAAAGTCGGGGAGGTCGAGGGTCTAACCCTGCTGGGGCGGGACGATTATTTATTCTAACCTCTCCAGAAAAAGAAGATCATCAGTGATACAAGGTATGGCGGTAGTGAGTAGTTCTTATGCATATGCACTATTTGATTCTGGAGCATCACACTCCTTCATAGCTGCATCATTTATTACTGCTACCAGTACATTAGTTCAAAGATTAGCCTCAACACTTACAATTGTGTCCCCTATCAGAGACTCGGTATTGGGACTTATATGTACGGCGGTTAATACTGAATTAACCGGACTCAGATTTGAGTTCAATTATCTAGTGCTGGACATGTCTGAATATGACATAATATTCGGCATGGATTGGTTGGCTAAGTTTCATGCCAACATCGATTGTTATCGCCGAAGAGTGACATTTTGGTCACCCGAGGGCAAGTAATACGTAGTCCGTGCAGATAAACAGAGTGGATTGCAGGAAGGGTTAAACCACGTGGTATTGAATAATATCACCATAAATAAAGCTCCAGTTACTGGACTTCCTGCAATTGTACAAGAATTTGCGGATGTGTTTTCAAAAGAACTCCCTGGTTTACCACCTATGAAGGAGATTAACTTCGAAATCAAGTTGTACCCTGGCACAGCGCCAGTATCGTTACCACACTATCGGATGGCACCAGTAGAGATGTCGGAGCTAAAGAAACAGATTGATGAACTGCTTAGGCTGGGTTGCATCTGGAACAGTAAATCATCATGGGGAGTACCAGTGTTGTTTGTGAAGAAGAAGGACGGTTCACTTCGGATGTGAGTGGACTACCGGAAGCTGAATCAGCTAACAGTCCGGAATAAGTACCCTCTACCCAGGATCGATGATTTATTCGATCAATTGAGGGGTTCTAGCCATTTTTTCAAAGATTGATTTGATGTCTGGTTATCATCAAAGCCGAGTTAGGGAGGAAGATATAGAAAAGACAGCTTTCGGACGCGGTATGGACTGTTCGAGTTTGTGATCATGCCATTTGGGCTCACAAATGCGCTGGCTGTGTTCATGGATTTAATGAATAGGGTCTTCCGTCCCTATTTGGATCAATTTGTAATCGTATTCATTGATGATATCCTGATCTATTCTAAGAGTCAGGAGGAACATCCAGAGCACTTACGTGTAGTTTTGAATACTTTGAGGCAGAATAAACTATATGCCAAGGCCAGTAAATGTGAATTTTGGCTATCCGAGGTCAATTTCTTGGGACATGTCATAACAGAAAACGGTATAGCCGTAGATCCAGCTAAAGTGGCGGCAGTAAGTGAATGGAAAGCGCCAAAGAATGTAACTGAGATCCGCAGTTTCTTAGGATTGGCGGGATATTATCAGAAATTTATTATGGATTTCTCCAAAATTGCATCTCCATTGACTCGACTCACTCAAAAGGGAGTCAAATATGAGTGGACAGATCTGTGTAATCGGAGGTTTGAGGAACTGAAAAGTAGACTTACCACTGCTCCTATTTTAATTTTGCCGGAAAGGGGCAAAGGATATGAAGTACAATGCGATGCTTCAGGAGAGGGACTAGGGTGTTCACTCATGCAACGTCATCGTGTGGTGGCTTATGGATCAAGGCAGTTGAAGGTACATGAACGCCTTTACCCCACACATGATTTGGAGCTAGCTGCAGTGATCTTTGCTCTTAAAAGTTGGAGACACTACCTCTACGGTGAAAAATTTGAGGTATTTTCTGATCATAAGAGTTTAAAATATTTATTTGATCAGAAGGAGCTCAATCTAAGGCAGCGTAGATGGATGGAGTATTTGGCGGATTACGAATTTGAGCTTCGATACCATCCAGGCAAGGCGAACAAGGTGGAGGATGCCCTCAGCCGCCTATCTCACGTAACGCCCGCCCCATTTTCACCGAAATCAGAGTCTAAATTTTTTTTTTTGAAATAAAAGTGACAACAGGCGCGGACGTCACAACGCAAGTTAAGTACGAGCTTCTAAAGCCCGGCCCTTAACTGGCCAACCCTACACATGCGCGGAACGAAGTCCATGAGTACGGTTCACCCGAAGAAAGTAAGCTCGCGAAAATTTACTGAATGCGGAACATGATAATAGAGTCTATCCTACCGGTTTTTAGATAGAAGGGAAGATACCCCATTAAATTACCAAAATACTCCCATGTCCATAGTTATGTCTCAAAATGTTAACGTACAAAGTTTAATCCAGAACATAGTAAGAAATACAAAATTATTACAATTCAACAAGCTAAGCTACTTAAGTTACAACTTTTCCATAATAAAACTTTGATAAACAAAGTAGCCGCTTTCCCAATCTCCTAAGCTTGATTCCCGTCTCGTCCACTGTTTTCTCCGTCTCCTGCGTCACCAGCTAGGGTGGAAGTAGGGCGTTAGTCAACGCGCCCAATAGGACTCCGGGTAGGGCTAGCACATGGATTAGTGATAACATGCATACCAAATAATAACAAGTAAACATATGATGAATGCCATGCAATGGGTGCCTATGTCATGTGTCCCACCCATCATCCACATCATCATAAATATCATATCCCCCTTGATGGCAAATCCTCGTCAAGGTGCTCCCATGTTTGCTTCTCGGTTGCCCCGACGGAGCATGGACTCCGGTTATAGCCTATCAGGCTATCCCAATGTCTGTTCTCGGTCGCCCCGACGGAGCATGGACTCCGGTTCCTTTATGTTCCCACCCATGCCATGCATGAGATGTAAGTGCATTATGCTATGTAATATATATATACATTTCATATCCATAATATAAAATCCATAGGATAGGAATATAATCCATAGCATATAAAATACCGTCCATAGCATTTAGAATATAATCCATACCATATAAAATCCATGTAATAATAAATCATATAATTTCCAAAATCAAATACGGAAAGCATCACATACACATAATCCACTGTTTACAAAAAGGTAGGAATCCTACCGAATACTGGTAACCTTCCTTTTTGTTTTTGTTAAATAACTCTGGTCACCGATCGCGCACCATTTGCGATGTCCCGATACCTTATTATACATTCTCCAAGTTAGTCTTTATCCTATTCATGATTAAGTCTCTAACTGATCATAAACCTATGTTCATTAATGATCTCTAACCACATTATAAGATTACCATAATCAGCCCTTATCTTGGCCTCTTTTTCCATTGATTTCAACACGTATATAATTCAATCCATAACTGATCTATACACTTAGATCCATTAATGACTTATCAATCATGTCATAGGATCATTAAAATCAGTCCCTTTAATTTAATATCATCTCCATTTATCCTACCGGATTAGTAGTGTCTTAGAAAATATTCAGAAACTGTACATTTCAATTCAGTCAACTGAACTATGAGTTCAGTCGACTGAATCATGACTTCAGTCTACTGAATCACCGATTCAGTCGGCTGATTTTGAATCAGATCGTCTGTTTGTCTTGCCAGTTCAGTTTCAGTCGACTGAAGTATACATTCGGTCAGCTGAAACATGGTTCATACCCTTTCAGTCGACTGAATCACATATTCAGTCGGCTGATTTTCAATCAGATCTTCTGTTGGTCTTGCCAGTTTATTTTCAGTCGACTGAAATACACATTCAGTCGGCTGAACTATCAACCATCCGTTTACGTGTTTAATAAGCATTCCTTCAGTCGACTGAATCATATATTCAGTCGACTGAAACTTCCAGAACCCTTTTCTTGTCCGAGACGTTTGTGTTCAGTCGACTGAATCCTCAGATTCAGTTGGCTGAAACTCCCAGAAACTCCTTCTGTTTTCAGCCACCATAAGCTCGGTTGACTGAAACTCTAGTTCAGTCGGCTGAAACTCCCAGAAGCTCGTTTCTGATTCGTCCATTGTCAGTTCAGTCAACTAAATCCCTGATTCAGTCTGCTGAAACTCCCAGAACTTCGTTTCTGGTTCGTTCATTGTCTATTCAGTCGACTGAATCTCTGATTCAGTCGACTGAATGTTTTGTCAGTCCTTTCCATTGCATGTTTTGTACTTCCTTCCTTCGCGATTTCTCTTAAAAGAGCCATAACGGCATGTTTGGCAATACTTACAATCATTGGTTTTCCCGGTTGTCTCTTGCTCCTCTTGTTCCTTAGCCTTTCTCCTTCTTCTTCCTCTTGATACTCAGCCAATGGTGAGTTTGATTAAGGTAAGGTCACCAAGATTTGGTTCGGCCAAGGTGTAGCAGTTTTGAGAGAGAAAAAAATGGAGAAGGGAACGGGAAAGTATTTCAAGTCTTGGGTGTTAAGAGTGATCGGCCAACTCTTAGCTTCTTCTTCCCTTCCTTCTAAGTTCCTTTCTCTTCTTTTCTCTTTGGTGTTTTCTTTGGAATAGAGGGGAGGACGGTTTTGGTGTGTGAAGGAGAGAGGGAGAGAGTGAGAGGGAGATGGGTGTGATGATTGGTTTTGACTCCCTCTACCAACTAAGCATGGAGGGAGGTATGGCCTTGCATGCCTCCAATTTTAGGGCCTTTGTCTCCTTAGTGGAGGTGGTTGGAATGGGTTTGACCACTTAACCATCATTAACTAAATCAATCTAGTTCAATTTATCCTTAGATTAGGTTAATTAATTTATTCCTACTTAATTTTAATCCCATTAATTTCTCTTTCCAAGAAATCCACCCAGGGTTGACCAAGTCAACCATGGTGGCCGGCCCCACCAATTTCTCAGCCAACCACCACCTCACTTGATGAGGTGGAGGTGGACCCCTACTTGATTATGCCCCTTAGTCTATTCAAGACTAAACTTTGGTGTTTTACATTAATTAAATCAACTTTATTTACTTGGGTCTTCTTTAATTCCATTTTGACTCATCCATGGTTGACCAAGTCAACCATGATGGTCGACCCCACCTTTCTCCTTGGTCCACATGCCACCTCACTTGATGAGGTGGAGGTGGGCCCCACTTGATTATACCATCTTGATTATTTCCTCATTAACTTAGGTGATCAATTCAATCCATTCCCCTTATTCGGTCATCATTGGACCCATGGCCCAATTATATTTATTTACTTACCATTTACCTTGGAGTTTGAATCAATTTTGATCCGTTGGGTCCCACATGGTTATCGGGCCCTCTTTGCCCATTATTGACCCCTTTAAATGAGTTCTATCCAATCCATGGTCCATTGGACCATACTTGGGCCTTTGCCCAAATTTTTTATCCATTTAACATCCATGACATCAAAATTCCCATTTTTCCATCTTTAAAATAAATACTTGCCATATATATATATTGATTTAAAATTCGGGCTATTACAATAGAATCCTCTTTTAAAATTTTCGTCCCGAAAATTCGAGTGAAGTAGGGGTTCTGAACATCTCATGCAAAGAGCTCCGGATAAGCGGCTTTCATCTCCGACTCAAGTTCCCAAGTGGTCTCTTCATTGTCATGTCGTTCCAATACCACTTTGACGAACTGAATGGCGCGGTTCCGCAGTACTCTCTGTTCACTCCCGATCCCTCTGACCGGTTTCTCCACATATGTTACATCGCTTTGTACATCGATGTCTTGAACATTCAATACATGAGAAGGATCAGGGTTGTACTTCCTCAGCATAGATACATGGAATTCATCATGTAGAGATGATCGTTGTGGAGGGAGCGCCAACTGATAAGCTACTCCTCCCACCCTCTTCAGTATCGGAAACGGCCCCACAAATCTAGGAGACAGTTTCCCTTTCTTTCCGAACCTCAACTGCCCTTTCCGTGGCGAGACTTTTAAGAACACTACGTCTCCCACCTCAAACTCGAGGAACCTTTTCCTCTTGTCGGCATAGCGCTTGTGACGGCTCTGTGCAGTGAGTAGATGTTGTCATATCAACTTAATCTGCGTGGTAGTCTCCGCAACCAAATCCGGTCCAATCAATGCAGGCTCACCGGCCTCTGTCCAACACACTGGTGATCTACACTACCTACCATACAAGGCCTCAAATGGAGCCATCTGGAGGCTAGCCTAGTAACTGTTATTGAAAGAGACCTCCACCAGTGGCAAATGATCTTCCCATCCGCCCTTGAAGTCTAGCATGCATGCTCTCAGCATATCCTCCAGTGTCTGTATCGTCCTCTCTAACTGTCCATCAGTTTGTGGATGAAATGCTGTGCTAGTTAATACGTCGGTCCCCATAGCCGACTGTAAGGCCTGCCATACTCTGCCGGTGAATCGGCCATCCCTGTCAGACACAATAGACCGGGGAATACCATGTAACTTGATGATTTCCCGGATGTACCGTCGACCCAAAGTCTCTGATGAATCTGTCATCTTGATGGGAAGGAAATGTGCAGACTTGGTCAATCGGTCCACTACGACCCATATCGCATCGTTGCCCTTGGATGACCTTGGCAACCCTGTTACAAAGTCCATGGATATGTGTTCCCATTTCCATTCTGGTACCGGTAAGGGTGCGAGTAAACACGGTGGTTTCCGATGTTCTTCCTTAACCTGCTGACAGGTTAAGCAACGAGCAACAAACTCTGCCACGTCTTTCTTAAGTCCATGCCACCAATAGTGCCTCTTAAGATCATGATACATCTTGGTGCTGCCCGGGTGGATAGAGAGTTTGGTTTGATGTGCTTCAATCAGCAACTCTCTTCTGCAATTCTTAGGCACATATGTCCTGCCTCGGAACATAAGACCCTGTCCTGGTCGTGGCTCCCACTCCGGTACAACCTCACCGGTAGACATCTTAGCCCAAATCTCTTCCACTTCTGGATCTGTCCGTTGCTCCCGTTCAATCTCGGAGACCATGTTGGATCGTATGATCAGATTATATATGATCCCATGATTATTGAGGTAGAGTTTAAATTCTATGATGGTATTCAGTACCTCCCATTCCGTCCTGATCATGCTGGCTACTGTCGCATGTGACAAGCGGCTGAGGGCATCCGCCACTTTTTTCGCCTTGCCAGGATGATACCGCAGTGCAAACTCATAATCTGCCAGATATTCCATCCATCTGCGCTGTCTCATGTTGAGTTCTTTCTAATCAAATAAGTATTTCAGACTCTTGTGATCCTAGAACACCTCAAACTTCTCACCATAGAGGTAGTGTCTCCAGCTTTTGAGAGCGAAGACCACTGCTGCTAGTTCTAGATCATGTGTGGGATAATGGCGTTCATGAATTTTCAACTGTCTTGATCCGTACGCCACTGCACGATTACCTTGACTAAGTGTACACCCTAGTCCCTCACCGGAGACATCACAGTACACTTCATAATTTCTGCCTCTTTCCGGCAAGATCAGAATAGGAGCGGTTGTAAGCCTCTCCTTTAGCTCCTCAAATCTCTGGTTGCACAGATTCGACCACTCAAACTTGACTCCTTTCTGAGTGAGTCGGGTAAGTGGAGCTGCAATCTTGGAGAAGTCCATGATGAATTCTGACTCTCTCTTTCTTCCTCTGGAAAGTATTGTTCTAGGAAGGTGGCTGAGAACCATTCCCATGTCATGATGGTCCTTTCCCCTTCTGGCACCAGGGCTTGTTGCTTTTCTACAACTTCCCACCAACTACTGGCATCCTCGATCAATTGAGAAGTGGCCAGTAAGATTTTATCAGCAGGATTGGAAATTTGGAGCAGATTAAAGATCTAAGTGATCCTTTTTAACTAGTGTTCCGTTCCAACAGCCCCTTCTGTTCCCCTGAAATAGGGAGGGTGCTGTTGTTGAAAATCCTTGACCATCTTCCGTTTACTAGAGTCGCTGGCGGTCGCATTTCCGCTTGAGTGTTGTTGAAGAGCAGAAACGATTGCCGCTTGAACTACATCCCTTAACTCGGGAGGTACACCTTGTATGTTTATACTGTTCTGTCCCTAGGTTGGATGAGGTGGTGGTACCTCTTCTTGATGCGGTGGGTGCACTTCCTCTTGACGAGGTGGTGGTACCTCCTCTTCTACCCAGGGGTTTCTGCAAGTTCTTCTTCTTGGTGGCATTTCTTAAGTCATTGAAAAAAAATATTGACTTAGTTCTTCCATAATATTGGTGCGTTCATATTTAGTTTTGAAAACATTGCCAATATACCCATACTTAGTTTTTTTGAGGGGGTAATTCCTAAGGATTACGTATTGTCTCTCATATTGGAGAAAAATTACCAAATATGCATACTTGTTTTGGGGAAAAGTTCCCAAATAGCTATGTGTGTCCATTTTTGTGGAGTTGGGGAAAATTTTTCCTACGTTTGATAAATCTATCAATGTTATAATGATGGTACTTCCCTTACTATCATTTTCTTACGTCAGATGTGACGCTCAGATTGAATGTTTCAGTCTGAGTCAAACGAAGTAGATTAACCTGGCCCCCATGCAGCGGAGTCCGAAGAGTCGGTCAGTTGGGATTCTTATCCGTCAGTGAGACGTGAAACCTTCTTAATCATACTTCGAGAGATTCATTCTTCCGATTTCGCTCTGATACCAACTGCAACGCCCGCCCCATTTTCACCGAAATCAGAGTCTAAATTTTTTTTTTTGAAATAAAAGTGACAACAGGCGCAGACGTCACGACGCGTGTTAAGTCCAAGATTTTAAAGCACGGCCCTTAACTGGCTAACCCTACGCGTGCGCGGAACGAAGTCCATGAGTACGGTTCACGCGTAGAAAGTAAGCTCGCGGAAATTTACTGAATGCGGAACATGATAATAGAGTCTATCGTACTGGTTTTTAGATAGAAGGGAAGATACCTCATTAAATTACCAAAATACTCCCATGTCCATAGTTATGTCTCAAAATGTTAACGTACAGAGTTTAATCCAGAACATAGTAAGAAATCCAAAATTATTACAATTCAACAAGCTAAGCTACTTAAGTTACAACTTTTCCATAATAAAACTTTGATAAACAAAATAGCCGCTTTCCCAATCTCCTAAGCTTGATTCCCGTCTCGTCCACTATTTTCTCCTTCTCCTGCGTCACCAGGTAGGGTGGAAGTAGGGCGTTAGTCAACGCGCCCAGTAGGACTACGGGTAGGGCTAGCACATGGATTAGTGATAACATGCATACCAAATAATAACAAGTAAACATATGATGAATGCCATGCCATGGGTGCCTATGTCATGTGTCCCAGCCATCGTCCACATCATCATAAATATCATATCCCCCTTGACGGCAAATCCTCGACAAGGTAACCCCATGTTTGCTTCTCGGTCGCCCCGACGGAGCATGGACTCCGGTTATAGCCTATTAGGCTATCCCCATGTCTGTTCTCGGTCGCCCCGATGGAGCATGGATTCCGGTTCCTTTATGTTCCCGCCCATGCCATGCATGAGAGGTAACTGCATTATGCTATGTAATATATATATATATATATATACATTTCATATCCATAATATAAAATCCACAGGATAGGAATATAATCCATAGCATATAAAATACCGTCCATAGCATTTAGAATATAATCCATACCATATAAAATCCATGTAATAATAAATCATATAATTTCCAAAATCAAATACGGAAAGCATCACATACACATAATCCACTGTTTACAAAAAGGTAGGAATCCTACCGAATACTGGTAACCTTCCTTTTTGTTTTGTTCGATAACTCTGGTCGCCGATCGCGCACCATTTGCGATGTCCCGATACCTTATTATACATTCTCCAAGTTAGTCTTTATCCTATTCATGATTAAGTCTCTAACTGATCATAAACCTATGTTCATTAATGATCTCTAACCACATTATAAGATTACCATAATCAGCCCTTATCTTGGCCTCTTTTTCCATTGATTTCAACACGTATATAATTCAATCCATAACTGATCTATACACTTACATCCATTAATGACTTATCAATCATGTCATAGGATCATTAAAATCAGTCCCTTTAATTTAATATCATCTCCATTTATCCTACCGGATTAGTAGTGTCTTAGAAAATATTCAGAAACTGTACATTTCAATTCAGTCGACTGAACTATGAGTTCAGTCGACTGAATCATGAGTTCAGTCTACTGAATCACCGATTCAGTCGGCTGATTTTGAATCAGATCGTCTGTTTGTCTTGCCAGTTCAGTTTCAGTCGACTGAAGTACACATTCAGTCAGCTGAAACATGGTTCATACCCTTTCAGTCGACTGAATCACATATTCAGTCGGCTGATTTTCAATCAGATCTTCTGTTGGTCTTGCCAGTTTATTTTTAGTCCACTGAAATACACATTCAGTCGGCTGAACTATCAACCATCCGTTTACGTGTTTAACAAGCATTCCTTCAGTCGACTGAATATATGATTCAGTCGACTGAAACTTCCAGAACCCTTTTCTTGTCCGAGACGTTTGTGTTCAGTCGACTGAATCCTCAGATTCAGTCGGCTGAAACTCCCAAAAACTCCTTCTATTTTCAGTCACCATAGTTCAATCGACTGAAACTCTAGTTCAGTCGACTGAAACTCCCGGAAGCTCGTTTCTGATTCATCCATTGTCAGTTCAGTCGACTGAATCCCTGATTCAGTCGGCTGAAACTCCCAGAACTTCGTTTCTAGTTTGTTAATTGTCTGTTCAGTCGACTGAATCTCTGATTCAGTCGACTGACTGTTTTGTCAGTCCTTTCCATTACATGTTTTGTACTTCCTTCCTTTGCGATTTCTCTTAAAAGAGCCATAACGACATGTTTGGAAATACTTACAATCCTTGGTTTTCCTGGTTGTCTCTTGCTCCTCTTGTTCCATAGCCTTTCTCCTTCTTCTTCCTCCTTGATACTCGGCCAATGGTGAGTTTGATTAAGGTAAGGTCACCAAGGTTTGGTTCGGCCAAGGTGTAGCAGTTTTGAGAGAGAAAAAAACGGAGAAGGGAACGGGAAAATATCTCAAGTCTTGGGTCTTAAGAGTGATCGGCCAACTTTTAGCTTCTTCTTCCCTTCCTTCTAAGTTCCTTTCTCTTCTTTTCTCTTTGGTGTTTTCTTTGGAATAGAGGGGAGGACGGTTTTGGTGTGTGAGGGAGAGAGGGAGAGAGTGAGAGGGAGATGGGTGTGATGATTGGTTTTGACTCCCTCTACCAACTAAGCATGGAGGGAGGTATGGCCTTGCATGCCCCCAATTTTAGGGCCTTTGTCTCCTTAGTGGAGGTGGTTGGAATGGGTTTGACCACTTAACCATCATTAACTAAATCAATCTAGTTCAATTTATCCTTAGATTAGGTTAATTAATTTATTCCTACTTAATTTTAATCCCATTAATTTCTCTTTCCAAGAAATCCACCCAAGGTTGACCAAGTCAACCATGGTGGCCAGCCCCACCAATTTCTCAGCCAACCGCCACCTCACTTGATGAGGCGGAGGTGGACCCCACTTGATTATGCCCCTTAGTCTATTCAAGACTAAACTTAGGTGTTTTACATTAATTAAATCAACTTTATTTACTTGGGTCTTCTTTAATTCCATTTTGACTCATCCATGGTTGACCAAGTCAACCATGATGGTCGGCCCCACCTTTTTCCTTGGTCAACATGCCACCTCACTTGATGAGGTGTGTAAGTGCCCCGGTTCGTCCGAGTCACCCTTATTGTCAATTACGTGACTCAGTTGAACTTGCCTTGGATGAATAAGAAGATCTACTATGGAGTTGAAGCGTCTACACCGAATACGATATTGGCACACAGGTAAATGAACCATAGGAGACCTTAGGCTAAGTCATATACCTAGAAGTCAATTGGAAAATAAATTAAATACGTGACTTTCAGCCTCGAAGCCTCATGCAATCTGCCGAGGCCTCACAACCAGTTATGCTGAGCTGAGCTGAGTCTAGCTGACCCTATGTCGAGCTGACTCAGTCTCTTACAGTTTTAGAAAGTTAAAATCTGTGACTGTTTAATTGAGAGGTAATTATGGTAAGTTTATTGGAAACTTATTATGGTAAATAAAATTATCCACATGGTGAGATGGGTAATTATGGTAAATTGATTGGAAGCTTATTATGGTAAGCAAATTAACCTCATGGGTTGCCACCTCTTTTAAAGTTTGAATTTGAATATCCTTTGGGAGCTGTCCATAACAATTATGGAAAGGCTCCTCCATGATTTGTAATCCACCTTGCAATATTCTCATGAAGTCCTTGATTAGTGGCTAAGATAAATGATTTGCAAGTCATGCACGGTGGAGATGAGGTGGCCGATATCTGATTGATATCTGACTGATCTGGCTGAATCATTGACACAGCACATATGTGCTGTCTTTCCAGCAAATACCGCTGGCGAGGCCTCGCAGGCGTGACTTACAGCAAAACTGCAAGCTGTCTTTCCAGAATTACCTCTGGCGAGGCCTCATCAGAAGCAGCGAGGCCTCGCTGACGTGACTTACTGCACTCCTTAAAACTGCTTATAAAATAACAGTAAGGGGACTGTTTTAAGTACCGAATACACTCAGAAAAAACTCAGAAACAGGATTACCAGTGAGTGATCATTCGGCCTTCCTTCTAGACACCTTTCTTCATTATTCTTCTTAGTGAATGTTTGGGTAATCAATACCCCAATCCTAATGAAGAGTAAGGTGTTCATATAGGACTATAAAACCAGTCATACCCTTGTCCTATACTGTTGTGCCGATAGTCATTTTGATGGAGCTAAACTAATGGAAAGAAGCACATAGATTCAGTAAAGAAGAGAGAGCTTAAAGGAAAACGGTCAAGGCCCAAGGCAAGTATTTCTTCTTTGTTTTATTTCAAATATTGTAAAGTGGATTAGAACAATGTGTTCGAACCACTCTAAAAAATAGGCGTAGAGGATTAGACCGATTGGGTTGAACCTCTATAAAAAACTAGGTTGTACTATTTGGGTGTGAGACCCATACATAGTATATTTGGGATAGCCCTAGAGAGGGTGAGTCCAATAGTGGATGTAGGTTTAGGTGAACCGAACCACTATATATCGCTGCGCACGTGTGGTTTGTATTAATGGTTTGATTCATTTGTTTATCACTTGCGCACACGTTTATTCCGCTGCACATATTGTTAAATCTGATTTATTTTTAAAAGGGAACTAAAATTGAAACCGACCTATTCACCCCCTTCTAAGTCGTGCATACTTCTAGTAACGGAATTTCAAGGTGGAGGTGGGCCCCACTTGATTATACCATCTTGATTATTTCCTCATTAACTTAGGTGATCAATTCAATCCATTCCTCTTATTGGGTCATCATTGGACCCATGGCCCAATTATATTTATTTTCATACCATTTACCTTGGAGTTTGAATCAATTTTGATCCGTTGGGTCCCACATGGTTATCGGGCCCTCTTTGCCCATTATTGACCCCTTTAAATGAGTTCTATCCAATCCATGGTCCATTGGACCATACTTGGGCCTTTACCCAAATTTTTTATCCATTTAACATCACTGACATCAAAATTTCCATTTTTCCATCATTAAAATAAATACTTGCCATACATATATTGATTTGAAAATTCGGGCTATTACAATTAGAATCCTCTTTTAAAATTTTCGTCCCAAAAATTCGAGTGAAGTAGGGGTTCTGAACATCTCATGCAAAGAGCTCCGGATAAGCTGCTTTCATCTCCGACTCAAGTTCCCACGTGGTCTCGTCATTGTCATGTCGTTCCCATACCACTTTAACGAACTGAATGGCGCGGTTCCGCAGTACTCTCTGTTCGCTCCCGATCACTATGACCGGTTTCTCCACATATGTCACATCGCTTTGTACGTCGATGTCTTGAACATTCAATACATGAGAAGGATCAGGGTTGTACTTCCTCAGCATAGATACATGGAATACATCATGTAGAGATGATAGTTGTGGAGGGAGCGCCAACTAATAAGCTACTCCTCCCACCCTCTTCACTATCGAAAACGGCCCCACAAATCTAGGCGACAGTTTCCCTTTTTTTCCGAACCTCATGTGCCTTTTCTGTGGCGAGACTTTTAAGAACACTAAGTCTCCCACCTCAAACTCGAGGAACCTTTTCCTCTTGTCGGCATAGCTCTTCTGACGGCTCTGTGCAGTGAGTAGATGTTGTCGTATCAACTTAATCTGCGTGGTACTCTCCGCAACCAAATCCGGTCCAACTAATGCAGGCTCACCGGCCTCTATCCAACACACTGGTGATCTACACGGCCTACCATACAAGGCCTCAAATGGAGCCATCTGGAGGCTAGCCTGGTAACTGTTATTGTAAGAGACCTCCACCAGTGGAAAATGATTTTCCCATCCGCCCTTGAATTCTAGCATGCATGCTCTCGGTATGTCCTCCAGTGTCTGCATCGTCCTCTCTGACTGTCCATCAGTTTGTGGACGAAATGCTGTGCTAGTTAATACGTCGGTCCCCATAGCCGACTGTAAGCCCAGCCATACTCTGCCGGTGAATCGGCCATCCCTGTCAGACACAATAGACAGGGGAATACCATGTAACCTGATGATTTCCCGGATGTACCGTCGACCCAAAGTCTCTGATGAATCTGTCATCTTGATGGGAAGGAAATGTGCAGACTTGGTCAATCGGTCCACTATGACCCATATCGCATCGTTGCCCTTGGATGACCTTGGCAACACTGTTACAAAGTCCATGGATATGTGTTCCCATTTCTATTCTGGTACCGGTAAGGGTGCGAGTAAGCCTGGTGGTTTCCGATGTTCTGCCTTAACCTGCTGACAGGTTAAGCAACGAGCAACAAACTCTGCCACGTCTTTCTTAAGTCCATGCCACCAATAGTGCCTCTTAAGATCATGATACATCTTGGTGCTGCCCGGGTGCATAGAGAGTTTGGTTTGATGTGCTTCAATCAGCAACTCTCTTCTGCAATTCTTAGGCACATATGTCCTGCCTCGGAACATAAGACCCTGTCCTGGTCGTGGCTCCCACTCCGGTACAACCTCACCGGTAGACATCTTAGCCCAAATCTCTTCCACTTCTGGATCTGTCCGTTGCTCCCGTTCAATCTCGGAGACCATGTTGGATCGTATGATCAGATTATATATGATCCCATGATTATTGAGGTAGAGTTTAAATTCTCTGATGGTATTCAGTACCTCCCATTCCGTCCTGATCATGCTGGCTACTGTCGCATGTGACAAGCGGCTGAGGGTATCCGCCACTTTTTTCGCCTTGCCAGGATGATACCGCAGTGCAAACTCATAATCTGCCAAATATTCCATCCATCTGCGCCGTCTCATGTTGAGTTCTTTTAATCAAATAAGTATTTCAGACTCTTGTGATCCTAGAACACCTCAAACTTCTCACCATAGAGGTAGTGTCTCCAGCTTTTGAGCGCGAAGACCACTGCTGCTAGTTCTAGATCATGTGTGGGATAATGGCGTTCATGAATTTTCAACTGTCTTGATCCGTACGCCACTGCACGATTACCTTGACTAAGTGTACACCCTAGTCCCTCACCGGAGACATCACAGTACACTTCATAATTTCTGCCTCTTTCCGGCAAGATCAGAAGAGGAGCGGTTGTAAGCCTCTCCTTTAGCTCCTCAAATCTTTGGTTGTACAGATTCGACCACTCAAACTTGACTCCTTTCTGAGTGAGTCGGGTAAGTGGAGCTGCAATCTTAGAGAAGTCCATGATGAATTTCCGGTAGTAATCGGCTAATCCCAGAAAACTGCGGATCTCGATCACATTTGTCGGCGCTTTCCATTCCTTGACTGCTGCTACCTTAGCCGGGTCCACGGCTATACCTTCCTTTGATATGATGTGCCCCAAAAAGTTGACTTCAGATAGCCAAAATTCACACTTGCTGGCTTTGGCATACAATTGGTTCTTTCTCAAGGTGTCTAGGACTATCCGCAGGTGTTCGGCATGTTCCTTTTGACTTTTGGAGTAGATCAGAATATCGTCAATGAATACGATCACAAACTGATCTAAGTAAGGACGGAATATCCTATTCATCAGATCCATGAACACCGCCGGTGCATTAGTAAGCCCAAACGGCATGACTACATATTCATATAAGCCATATCGAGTCCTGAAAGCTGTCTTCTCTATGTCCTCCTCTCTGACCCGAATTTGATGGTATCCGGACATTAAATCAATCTTGGAAAAGTGAGAGGAACCCCTAAGTTGATCAAAGAGATCATCAATCCTGGGTAGGGGATACTTGTTCCGGACAGTCAGTTGGTTTAATTTCCCGTAGTCAACACACATCCGAAGGGTGCCGTCCTTCTTCTTCACAAATAACACCGGGGCCCCCCATGCGGATGTGCTGTTCCGTATAAAACCGAGTCTGAGTAGTTCATCAATTTGCTTCTTCAACTCGGTCATCTCAGCTGGGGCCATTCTATAATGGGGTAATGATGCTGGAGCGGTGCCAGGGTATAATTTGACTTCAAAGTCTATCTCCCTCTTGGGTGGTAAACCAGGGAGCTCTGTTGGAAATACCTAGGCATAATCTGCTACTACCGCTGGAAGTTCGGTTATTGGTGCCTTATCTAATCTGAGACTGTTCAAGGCAAGATGGTTTAATTCTTCCTGCAGCCTTCTAGGGATGCCTTGCCTGTCAGCGTGTGCCACATACCGCTTTCCCTCGGGTGACCAAAATATCACCCTACGAAGGTGGCAATCAATATGGGCCTGATATGTAGTCAACCAGTCCATGCCAAATATAACATCGTATTCGGCCATATCGATTACTAAATAGTTAAACTCGAAACTGAATCCCGCGAGTTCAGTGTTCAATCCCATAATATGAGTCCCAGTGATGTGTCTCCGACGGGGGATACAATGGTGAGTGATGTGGACAGGTTTTGTACTAATGTGCCCGTGGCAGATATAAATGCAGTAGATATAAATGAATTTGAAGCTCCAGAGTCAAATAATGTAACAGCATAGGAACTACTAATTACAGCCATACCTTGCATCACCGAACGATCCACCGTTACTGGAGTCAGTATGGTGAAGAGTCGTCCAGATCCGGTAGGGGTTGGCGCCGGTCCTGCCTGGCGCCCCCCCCCCCCCGCGACTGAGTTGATCTGGATGGAGGGCGGAAGGCACCCCTGGAGTTAGAGGGTCGGCTGGTCTGGGGACATTCTCTCTTGAAGTGGCCCTGTTGGCCACACTGATAACATGTGTTTCCACTCAGAGGAACCTGTGTGACTGATGTTGATGGGGAAGGTTGATTGGGGCGAAAGCCCCCTGTAGAGCCTGTGGAGAGTGAGGGTCTGCTAGAGTTCGGGCGGAATTTCTTATTGGGTTGGAATGTACCACGCCCACCTTGCCCTCGGCGGTTGTCAAACCGCATTATTTCGTTCAACTCTCACTCTGCTATGGTGGCCCTGCTGACCACCCTGCCAGTGTGGGCTCTTTGAAAATGGTCACTCTAGCCTTGATGCTTGGCGGAAGGCCACGTTCAAATTTACGGGCCCTTCGGTGTTCAGTATCCACCATGTAGAATGCATAGACGGACAGCTTAAAGAATTCTCTGTGGCATTGTGCCACCGTCATGCTGCCTTGTATCAATGAGATGAAGGCTTCAGTCTAGCTCTCTCTTTCTTCCTCCGGAAAGTATTGTTCTAGGAAGGCGGCTGAGAACCATTCCCATGTCATGGTGGTCCTTCCCCCTTCTGGCACCAGGGCTTGTTGCTTTTCTACAACTTCCCACCAACTACTGGCATCCTCGATCAGTTAAGAAGTGGCCAGTAAGATTTTATCAGCAGGATTGGAAATTTGGAGCAGATTAAAGATCTAAGTGATCCTTTTTAACTAGTGTTCCGCTCCAACAGCCCCTTCTGTTCCCCTGAAATAGGGAGGGTGCTGTTGTTGAAAATCCTTGACCATCTTCCGTTTACTAGAGTCGCTGGCGGTCGCATTTTCGCTTGAGTGTTGTTGAAGAGCAGAAGCGATTGCCGCTTGAACTACATCCCTTAACTCGGGAGGTACACCTTGTATGTTTATACTGTTCTGTCCCTCGGCTGGATGAGGTGGTGGTACCTCTTCTTGATGCAGTGGGTACACTTCGTCTTGACGAGGTGGTGGTACCTCCTCTTCTACCCCGGGGTTTCTGCGAGTTCTTCTTCTTGGTGGCATTTCCTAAGTCATTGAAAAAAAATATTGACTTAGTTCTTCCATAATATTGTGCGTTCATATTTAGTTTTGAAAACATTGCCAATATACCCATAGTTTTTTTGAGGGGGTAATTCCTAAGGATTACGTATTGTCTCTCATATTGGGATAAAATTGCCAAATATGCACACTTGTTTTGGGGAAAACTTCCCAAATCGCTATGTTTGTCCATTTTTGTGGAGTTGGGGAAAATTTTTCCTACGTTTGATAAATCTATCAATGTTATAATGATGGTACTTCCCTTACTATCATTTTCTTACGTCAGATGTGACGCTCAGATTGAATGTTTCAGTCTGAGTCAATCGAAGCAGATTAACCCGGCCCCAGTACAGCGGACTCCGAAGAGTCGGTCAGTTGGGATTCTTATCCGTCAGTGAGACGTGAAACCTTCTTAATCATACTTCGAGAGATTCATTCTTCCGATTTCGCTCTGATACCAACTGCAACGCCCGCCCCATTTTCACCGAAATCAGAGTCTAAATTTTTTTTTGAAATAAAAGTGACAACAGGCGCGGACGTCACGAAGTGAGTTAAGTCCGAGCTTCTAAAGCACGGCCCTTAACTGGCTAACCCTACGCGTGCGCGGAACGAAGTCCATGAGTACGGTTCACGCGTAGAAAGTATGCTCGCGGAAATTTACTGAATGCGGAACATGGTAATAGAGTCTATCCTACCGGTTTTTAGATAGAAGGGAAGATACCTCATTAAATTACCAAAATACTCCCATGTCCATAGTTATGTCTCAAAATGTTAACGTACAGAGTTTAATCCAGAACATAGTAAGAAATCCAAAATTATTACAATTCAACAAGCTAAGCTACTTAAGTTACAACTTTTCCATAATAAAACTTTGATAAACAAAGTAGCCGCTTTCCCAATCTCCTAAGCATGATTCCTGTTTCATCCACTGTTTTCTCCGTCTCCTGTGTCACCAGCTAGGGTGGAAGTAGGGCGTTAGTCAACGCGCCCAGTAGGACACTGGGTAGGGCTAACACATGGATTAGTGATAACATGCATACCAAATAATAACAAGTAAACATATGATGAATGCCATGCCATGGGTGCCTATGTCATGTGTCCCAGCCATCGTCCACATCATCATAAATATCATATCCCCCTTGATGGCAAATCCTCGTCAAGGTGCCCCCATGTTTGCTTCTCGGTCGCCCCGACGGAGCATGGACTCTGGTTATAGCGTATCAGGCTATCCCCATGTCTGTTCTCAGTCACCCCGATGGAGCATGGACTCCTGTTCCTTTATTTTCCCGCCCATGCCATGCATGAGATGTAAGTGCATTATGCTATGTAAAATATATATACAGTTCATATCCATAATATAAAATCCATAGGATAGGAATATAATCCATAGCATATAAAATACCGTCCATAGCATTTAGAATATAATCCATACCATATAAAATCCATGTAATAATAAATCATATAATTTCCAAAATCAAATACGGAAAGCATCACATACACATAATCCACGGTTTACAAAAAGGTAGGAATCCTACCACATACTGGTAACATTCCTTTTTGTTTTTGTCCGATAACTCTGGTCGCCGATCGCGCACCATTTGCGATGTCTCGATACCTTATTATACATTCTCCAAGTTAGTCTTTATCCTATTCATGATTAAGTCTCTAACTGATCATAAACCTATGTTCATTAATGATCTCTAACCACATTATAAGATTACCATAATCAGCCCTTATCTTGGCCTCTTCTCCATTGATTCCAACACGTATATAATTCAATCCATAACTGATCTATACACTTAGATCCATTAATGACTTACCAATCATGTCATAAGATCATTAAAATCAGTCCCTTTAATTTAATATCATCTCCATTTATCCTACCGGATTAGTAGTGTCTTAGAAAATATTCAGAAACTGTACATTTCAATTCAGTCGACTGAACTATGAGTTCAGTCGACTGAATCATGAGTTCAGTCTACTGAATCACCGATTCAGTCGGCTGATTTTGAATCAGATCGTCTGTTTGTCTTGCCAGTTCAGTTTCAGTCGACTGAAGTACACATTCAGTCAGCTGAAACATGGTTCATACCCTTTCAGTCGACTGAATCACATATTCAGTCGGCTGATTTTCAATCAGATCTTCTGTTGGTCTTGCCAGTTTATTTTTAGTCCACTGAAATACACATTCAGTCGGCTGAACTATCAACCATCCGTTTACGTGTTTAACAAGCATTCCTTCAGTCGACTGAATATATGATTCAGTCGACTGAAACTTCCAGAACCCTTTTCTTGTCCGAGACGTTTGTGTTCAGTCGACTGAATCCTCAGATTCAGTCGGCTGAAACTCCCAAAAACTCCTTCTATTTTCAGTCACCATAGTTCAATCGACTGAAACTCTAGTTCAGTCGACTGAAACTCCCGGAAGCTCGTTTCTGATTCATCCATTGTCAGTTCAGTCGACTGAATCCCTGATTCAGTCGGCTGAAACTCCCAGAACTTCGTTTCTAGTTTGTTAATTGTCTGTTCAGTCGACTGAATCTCTGATTCCGTCGACTGACTGTTTTGTCAGTCCTTTCCATTGCATGTTTTGTACTTCCTTCCTTTGCGATTTCTCTTAAAAGAGCCATAACGACATGTTTGGAAATAATTACAATCCTTGGTTTTCCCAGTTGTCTCTTGCTCCTCTTGTTCCTTAACATTTCTCCTTCTTCTTCCTCCTTGATACTCGGCCAATGGTGAGTTTGATTAAGGTAAGGTCACCAAGGTTTGGTTCGGCCAAGGTGTAGCAGTTTTGAGAGAGAAAAAAACGGAGAAGGGAACGGGAAAATATCTCAAGTCTTCGGTCTTAAGAGTGATCGGCCAACTCTTGGCTTCTTCTTCCCTTCCTTCTAAGTTCCTTTCACTTCTTTTCTCTTTGGTGTTTTCTTTGGAATAGAGGGGAGGACGGTTTTGGTGTGTGAGGGAGAGAGGGAGAGAGTGAGAGGGAGATGGGTGTGATGATTGGTTTTGACTCCCTCTACCAACTAAGCATGGAGGGAGGTATGGCCTTACATGCCCCCAATTTTAGGGCCTTTGTCTCCTTAGTGGAGGTGGTTGGAATGGGTTTGACCACTTAACCATCATTAACTAAATCAATCTAGTTCAATTTATCCTTAGATTAGGTTAATTAATTTATTCCTACTTAATTTTAATCCCATTAATTTCTCTTTCCAAGAAATCCACCCAGGGTTGACCAAGTCAACCATGGTGGCCGGCCCCACCAATTTCTCCGCCAACCGCCACCTCACTTGATGAGGTGGAGGTGGACCCCACTTGATTATGCCCCTTAGTCTATTCAAGACTAAACTTAGGTGTTTTACATTAATTAAATCAACTTTATTTACTTGGGTCCTCTTTAATTCCATTTTGACTCATCCATGGTTGACCAAGTCAACCATGATGGTCGGACCCACCTTTTTCCTTGGTCCACATGCCACCTCACTTGATGAGGTGGAGGTGGGCCCCACTTGATTATACCATCTTGATTATTTCCTCATTAACTTAGGTGATCAATTCAATCCATTCCCCTTATTGGGTCATCATTGGACCCATGGCCCAATTATATTTATTTTCTTACCATTTACCTTGGAGTTTGAATCAATTTTGATCCATTGGGTCCCACATGGTTATCGGGCCCTCTTTGCCCATTATTGACCCCTTTAAATGAGTTCTATCCAATCCATGGTCCATTGGACCATACTTGGGCCTTTGCCCAAATTTTTTATCCATTTAACATCCATGACATAAAAATTCCCATTTTTCCATCATTAAAATAAATACTTACCATATATATATTGATTTAAAAATTTGGGCTATTACATCTCATGTATCGGTCGCATACTTGATCAGAGCAGAATGGGAGATGTTGCACACCATTCGAGAGTTCAATCTTCATATCAACAACTGTGGGAGTATGTATAATCTAATCATACGGTCCAATATAGTCACCAAGATTGAACAAGAACAAAGAACAGATCCGGAAATGGAGGAAATATGGGCTAAGATGTCCACTGGCGTAGACATACCGGAATGGGAATTACGACCAGGACAAGGTCTTTTATTCCGGGGAAGAACATATGTGCCAAAGAGTTGCCGGAAAGAGCTACTGATTGAGGCACATCAGTCCAAGCTCTCTATTCATCTGGGCAACACCAAAATGTACATGATCTAAAGAGGCATTATTGGTGGCATGGACTAAAAAGGGATGTGATGGAATTCGTGGCACATTGTCTAACTTGTCAGCAAGTTAAGACTGAACACCAAAAGCCACCAGGGTTACTCAAACCCTTAGCAGTGCCAGAATGGAAATGGGAACACATTTCCATGGACTTTGTATCAGGGTTGCCAAGGTCTTCAAAGGGCAATGACGCAATATGGGTCGTAGTCGACCGGCTGACCAAGTCCGCACAATTTATTCCTATCAAGATGACGGATTCATCTGAGACGTTGGATCGGCGGTATATTAAAGAAATCATTCGGCTACATGGCATTCCCCGAACGATAGTATCGGACAGAGATGGCTGTTTTACCGGCAGAGTATGGCAAAACATGCAGTCAGCCATGGGGACAGACTTATTGACTAGCACCGTTTTCCATCCACAGACTGATGGACAATCAGAAAGGACGATACAAACCTTGGAAGACATACTGAGAGCATGCATGTTAGATTTCAAAGGAGGATGGGAGGACCGCTTGCCACTGGTGGAGTTCTCGTATAACAACAGCTATCAGGCAAGCCTTCAGATGGCTCCATACGAGGCTTTATATGGTAGACCGTGTAGGTCACCGGTATGTTGGACAGAGGCAGGAGAGCCTGCATTGATTGGACCGGAACTAGTCGCAGAGACTACCGCACAAATTAAGTTGATACGTCAACACTTATTGACTGCACAGAGTCGGACAAAAAGCTATGCTGATAAAAGGAGACGGTTTCTGGAATTTGAAGTGGGAGACATGGTATTTTTAAAGGTCTCGCCACGGAAGGGACATATGAGGTTCGGAAAGAAGGGAAAACTGTCGATATGTGGGACCATTTTCCATCATAAGAAGGATGGGGGATGTAGCTTACCAGTTAGCATTTCCTTTGCAGTTAGCAGCTCTACATGATGTGTTTCATGTGTCAATGCTAAGAAAGTATAATCCGGATCCGTCCCATGTTTTGAATGTTCAGGATATTGAAGTACAAAGCGACGTGACGTACGTCGAGAAGCCGGTCAGGATAGTGGAGACCGAACAAAAGGTGTTGCGAAACAAAGCGATTCAGTTCGTAAAAGTGGTATGAGACCGACATGGTGATGAAAAGGCCACATGGGAACTCGAATTGGAGATGAGAGCAGCTCACCCCGAATTATTTATGTAATTTAATTTCAGAACCCTACTTCATTCGATTTTCGGGACGAAAATTTTAAAAAGACGGTTATATTGTAACACCTCAATTTCTCAATGAAGTGGATAATTACCAAAATGCCCCTAGTTTGTTAAATTAATTATTTTGAGACGTTAAATAAGGAAATGGTGGGGCCCATTGCTCAAATTAAGATCATATGAGCACATTATAAATGTTAAGTTTGATTGGATGGGTAATGTACATCAATTGGGTCGAAAATGGCTAAATGGGTCAAAGGGCCCAATTGTACCTAATGGGTCATAATGGATGATTTGACCATTGTGTAAGCTCAAATTAAATGAGGTCAAGCTGAACTGATTGGAAATCAAGTATAGCAAAAATGGGTAGGCTTGATGCACAAGTAAAAACCAATTAGAAATGGCAAAAATCAGCCCATTAATTGGTCATGTTGTCAAAACGGGTCAAGGGGCTGATTGGGGACCCAATGGGTCGGGTTGACCAAGTTGACCACGGATGACCGTGTGGGCCCTCAGATAAACTCAAGTGTGAGTTAGTTCAGCTTGAGTTGGATTGATTTGGAGTGAGTTTGATTTAAGAAAAGAGTTGACTCAAACTTGGTGCATTAAATGTGATGAGTTGGATGAGTTGAGTTGGAATAAAAATACCATGAATCAAGTGAGTCAAGAGGAGGTGGAAAGGAGTTTTAATCTCACCCAACACTTAATCAAATCAATCCCAGCCGTTGAGAGTGAAGAGGTGCCTTGGCAAAGCCAAGGGACACCAGGGTTGGGCGGCAACATGCATCTCATGAGATGCATGTGTTGTGAATGAAAGGTTGCAATATTTGGGTGAAGGGGTGTCTTGAATGACACCCAATATCCCATCGGTTTTGGCAATATTAAATGAGGAAAAATGAATGGAAGATGGGACTGATATTACAAAAGGGAAAGGTTACCATTCTTGGCCGATTTTGATATTGAAAATCCAAAGAATTCCCATCTCTCTCTCCCACTCTCCAAGTTCGTTTTCTTGGCTGAACAACAGAGTTTGGTACCAGCTAATCAAACATAAACCAGCAAAGGATTCAGGAAGAAAGGAAGAAATAGAAGGGAGAAGGCAAGGATCTTAGGCAAAGGAAATTTGGTAAGATTTCTTAAGTGTTCAAGTTAAACAAGTTGTAAGAAAAGGGTATGTATTGGGCCATGGTTATGGCCGAATGCACCAAGGTTTTAACCTTGAGTAATAGAGGTTTAAAAATGGTAAAAATGATCACTTGGGTTCGGCCACCTTGGAGGGCCGAACCCCATGTAAATGATTGGTTGGTTTTGATGTCTTTAAAACATAGAAACCATGAAGTTTTGTGGATTGTTTTTGATGTTTCTTTAAGACTCAAATGCATGTTTTAAAAGGGTTAAAAACATGGACTTGAATGACATGAAGGACTGAAGTTATCATGGGTCTAAACAGTGGATATAAACTGATGAAATGGACCATTGGGCTCGGCCATCTTGGATGGCCAAATCTGTGACACCCCAGTTTCTCAATGAAGTGGGAAATTACGAAAATGCCCCGAGTTGTTAAATTAATTATTTTGTGATGTTAAGTAAGGAAATAGTGGGGTCCATTGCTCAAATTAAAATCATATGAGTACATTATGAATGTTAAGTTTGATTGGTTGGGTAATTTACACCAATTGGGTCAAAAATGGCTAAATGGGTCAAAGGGCCAAATGGTACCCATCAGGTCTTACGGAATTATTTGACCGTTTTGTGAACTTGAATTAAATGGGGTTAATCCTATTTGATTGGAAATCAAGTGGAGAGAAAATGGGTAGGCTTGATCCATATGTAAAAACCAATTACAAATGACCAAAATACCCATAATTGGGTCATGGAGTCAAAAAACGGGTCAAGGAGCAAAAGGTGGACCCAACGGCCGTGTTGACCAAATGGACTATAGTTGACCGTGTGGACCCTCAAATGAGTTCATTGGTGAGTTCAATCAGTTAGGTGGAACCGATTTTAATTAATTTTTTATTTAAGGGTGAGTTGACTCCAATTCATTAAATGGTTGTCAATTAATGAGGTGAGTTGGACTTGTGAGTTAGGTGAGTCAAAATGAAAATAAAAAGGCTGTAAAACAGTGAGTTGAGTAGGAATATGAGGAGGTGGCTCGGTCATGAATCACCCAAAACAAGTCCCACACGCTGGGGACTTGTTGGGGTAGTTTCCACACTAAGTCTAAATGTAAACCCATGGGAATTAAATGGGATCCATGGGGTTGCCAAGGTTGCAACGTTTGGTACCAAGGGGTGCCTTGGATGGCACCCAATACCCCTTGGTTTTATCAAAAGATTAATGAGGAAATATGAGGTACTTTGGGTTGTTTTCACAAAAGGAAACACATCTCATTTGGCTGAATATGCATTGCCAAAATCTTGGATTTCCCATCTCTCCCTCCCTCTCAAGAACACCATCATTTGGCCGAATTGGACTTGGTGTTTCTCACCATTGAATCAAGCATACAACCGGCTAGGAACTAAGGAAGAAGAAAGGAA
>CM023536.1:71408914-71588565 GCA_013350335.1 Chimonanthus salicifolius | reverse complement strand
AGAAGAAGACGTTCACTTCGGATGTGAGTGACTACCGGAAGCTGAATCAGCTAACAGTCCGGAATAAGTACCCTCTACCCAGATCGATGATTTATTCGATCAATTGAGGGTTCTAGCCATTTTTTTCAAAGATTGATTTGATGTCTGGTTATCATCAAAGCCGAGTTAGGGAGGAAGATAGAAAAGACAGCTTTCGACGCGGTATGGACTGTTCGAGTTTGTGATCATGCCATTTGGGCTCACAAATGCGCTGGCTGTGTTCATGGATTTAATGAATAGGGTCTTCCGTCCCTATTTGGATCAATTTGTAATCGTATTCATTGATGATATCCTGATCTATTCTAAGAGTCAGGAGGAACATCCAGAGCACTTACGTGTAGTTTTGAATACTTTGAGGCAGAATAAACTATATGCCAAGGCCAGTAAATGTGAATTTTGGCTATCCGAGGTCAATTTCTTGGGACATGTCATAACAGAAAACGGTATAGCCGTAGATCCAGCTAAGTGGCGGCAGTAAGTGAATGGAAAGCGCCAAAGAATGTAACTGAGATCCGCAGTTTCTTAGGATTGGCGGGATATTATCAGAAATTTATTATGGATTTCTCCAAAATTGCATCTCCATTGACTCGACTCACTCAAAGGGAGTCAAATATGAGTGGACAGATCTGTGTAATCGGAGGTTTGAGGAACTGAAAAGTAGACTTACCACTGCTCCTATTTTAATTTTGCCGGAAAGGGGCAAAGGATATGAAGTACAATGCGATGCTTCAGGAGAGGGACTAGGGTGTTCACTCATGCAACGTCATCGTGTGGTGGCTTATGGATCAAGGCAGTTGAAGGTACATGAACGCCTTTACCCCACACATGATTTGGAGCTAGCTGCAGTGATCTTTGCTCTTAAAAGTTGGAGACACTACCTCTACGGTGAAAAATTTGAGGTATTTTCTGATCATAAGAGTTTAAATATTTTTTGATCAGAAGGAGCTCAATCTAAGGCAGCGTAGATGGATGGAGTATTTGGCGGATTACGAATTTGAGCTTCGATACCATCCAGGCAAGGCGAACAAGGTGGAGGATGCCCTCAGCCGCCTATCTCACGTAACGCCCGCCCATTTTCACCGAAATCAGAGTCTAAATTTTTTTTTTTGAAATAAAAGTGACAACAGGCGCGGACGTCACAACGCAAGTTAAGTACAGCTTCTAAAGCCCGGCCCTTAACTGGCCAACCCTACACATGCGCGGAACGAAGTCCATGAGTACGGTTCACCCGAAGAAAGTAAGCTCGCGAAAATTTACTGAATGCGGAACATGATAATAGAGTCTATCCTACCGGTTTTTAGATAGAAGGGAAGATACCCCATTAAATTACCAAAATACTCCCATGTCCATAGTTATGTCTCAAAATGTTAACGTACAAAGTTTAATCCAGAACATAGTAAGAAATACAAAATTATTACAATTCAACAAGCTAAGCTACTTAAGTTACAACTTTTCCATAATAAAACTTTGATAAACCAGTAGCCGCTTTCCCAATCTCCTAAGCTTGATTCCCGTCTCGTCCACATGTTTTCCTCCGTCTCCTGCGTCACCAGCTAGGGTGGAAGTAGGGCGTTAGTCAACGCGCCCAATAGGACTTCCGGGTAGGGCTAGCACATGGATTAGTGATAACATGCATACCAATAATAACAGTAAACATATGATGAATGCCATGCATGGGTGCCTATGTCATGTGTCCCACCCATCATCCACATCATCATAAATATCATATCCCCCTTGATGGCAAATCCTCGTCAAGGTGCTCCCATGTTTGCTTCTCGGTTGCCCGACGGAGCATGGACTCCGGTATAGCCTATCAGGCTATCCCAATGTCTGTTCTCCGGTCGCCCCGACGGAGCATGGACTCCGGTTCCTTTAGGTTCCCACCCATGCCATGCATGAGATGTAGTGCATTATGCTATGTAATATATATATACATTTCATATCCATAATATAAAATCCATAGGATAGGAATATAATCCATAGCATATAAATACCGTCCATAGCATTTAGAATATAATCCATACCATATAAAATCCATGTAATAATAAATCATATAATTTCCAAAATCAAATACGGAAAGCATCACATACACATAATCCACTGTTTACAAAAAGGTAGGAATCCTACCGAATACTGGTAACCTTCCTTTTTGTTTTTGTTAAATAACTCTGGTCACCGATCGCGCACCATTTGCGATGTCCCGATACCTTATTATACATTCTCCAAGTTAGTCTTTATCCTATTCATGATTAAGTCTCTAACTGATCATAAACCTATGTTCATTAATGATCTCTAACCACATTATAAGATTACCATAATCAGCCCTTATCTTGGCCTCTTTTTCCATTGATTTCAACACGTATATAATTCAATCCATAACTGATCTATACACTTAGATCCATTAATGACTTATCAATCATGTCATAGGATCATTAAAATCAGTCCCTTTAATTTAATATCATCTCCATTTATCCTACCGGATTAGTAGTGTCTTAGAAAATATTCAGAAACTGTACATTTCAATTCAGTCAACTGAACTATGAGTTCAGTCGACTGAATCATGACTTCAGTCTACTGAATCACCGATTCAGTCGGCTGATTTTGAATCAGATCGTCTGTTTGTCTTGCCAGTTCAGTTTCAGTCGACTGAAGTATACATTCGGTCAGCTGAAACATGGTTCATACCCTTTCAGTCGACTGAATCACATATTCAGTCGGCTGATTTTCAATCAGATCTTCTGTTGGTCTTGCCAGTTTATTTTCAGTCGACTGAAATACACATTCAGTCGGCTGAACTATCAACCATCCGTTTACGTGTTTAATAAGCATTCCTTCAGTCGACTGAATCATATATTCAGTCGACTGAAACTTCCAGAACCCTTTTCTTGTCCGAGACGTTTGTGTTCAGTCGACTGAATCCTCAGATTCAGTTGGCTGAAACTCCCAGAAACTCCTTCTGTTTTCAGCCACCATAAGCTCGGTTGACTGAAACTCTAGTTCAGTCGGCTGAAACTCCCAGAAGCTCGTTTCTGATTCGTCCATTGTCAGTTCAGTCAACTAAATCCCTGATTCAGTCTGCTGAAACTCCCAGAACTTCGTTTCTGGTTCGTTCATTGTCTATTCAGTCGACTGAATCTCTGATTCAGTCGACTGAATGTTTTGTCAGTCCTTTCCATTGCATGTTTTGTACTTCCTTCCTTCGCGATTTCTCTTAAAAGAGCCATAACGGCATGTTTGGCAATACTTACAATCATTGGTTTTCCCGGTTGTCTCTTGCTCCTCTTGTTCCTTAGCCTTTCTCCTTCTTCTTCCTCTTTGATACTCAGCCAATGGTGAGTTTGATTAAGGTAAGGTCACCAAGATTTGGTTCGGCCAAGGTGTAGCAGTTTTGAGAGAGAAAAAAATGGAGAAGGGAACGGGAAAGTATTTCAAGTCTTGGGTGTTAAGAGTGATCGGCCAACTCTTAGCTTCTTCTTCCCTTCCTTCTAAGTTCCTTTCTCTTCTTTTCTCTTTGGTGTTTTCTTTGGAATAGAGGGGAGGACGGTTTTGGTGTGTGAAGGAGAGAGGGAGAGAGTGAGAGGGAGATGGGTGTGATGATTGGTTTTGACTCCCTCTACCAACTAAGCATGGAGGGAGGTATGGCCTTGCATGCCTCCAATTTTAGGGCCTTTGTCTCCTTAGTGGAGGTGGTTGGAATGGGTTTGACCACTTAACCATCATTAACTAAATCAATCTAGTTCAATTTATCCTTAGATTAGGTTAATTAATTTATTCCTACTTAATTTTAATCCCATTAATTTCTCTTTCCAAGAAATCCACCCAGGGTTGACCAAGTCAACCATGGTGGCCGGCCCCACCAATTTCTCAGCCAACCACCACCTCACTTGATGAGGTGGAGGTGGACCCCACTTGATTATGCCCCTTAGTCTATTCAAGACTAAACTTTGGTGTTTTACATTAATTAAATCAACTTTATTTACTTGGGTCTTCTTTAATTCCATTTTGACTCATCCATGGTTGACCAAGTCAACCATGATGGTCGACCCCACCTTTCTCCTTGGTCCACATGCCACCTCACTTGATGAGGTGGAGGTGGGCCCCACTTGATTATACCATCTTGATTATTTCCTCATTAACTTAGGTGATCAATTCAATCCATTCCCCTTATTGGGTCATCATTGGACCCATGGCCCAATTATATTTATTTTCTTACCATTTACCTTGGAGTTTGAATCAATTTTGATCCGTTGGGTCCCACATGGTTATCGGGCCCTCTTTGCCCATTATTGACCCCTTTAAATGAGTTCTATCCAATCCATGGTCCATTGGACCATACTTGGGCCTTTGCCCAAATTTTTTATCCATTTAACATCCATGACATCAAAATTCCCATTTTTCCATCTTTAAAATAAATACTTGCCATATATATATTGATTTAAAATTCAGGCTATTACAATAGAATCCTCTTTTAAAATTTTCGTCCCGAAAATTCGAGTGAAGTAGGGGTTCTGAACATCTCATGCAAAGAGCTCCGGATAAGCGGCTTTCATCTCCGACTCAAGTTCCCAAGTGGTCTCTTCATTGTCATGTCGTTCCAATACCACTTTGAGGAACTGAATGGCGCGGTTCCGCAGTACTCTCTGTTCACTCCCGATCACTCTGACCGGTTTCTCCACATATGTTACATCGCTTTGTACATCGATGTCTTGAACATTCAATACATGAGAAGGATCAGGGTTGTACTTCCTCAGCATAGATACATGGAATTCATCATGTAGAGATGATCGTTGTGGAGGGAGCGCCAATTGATAAGCTACTCCTCCCACCCTCTTCAGTATCGGAAACGGCCCCACAAATCTAGGAGACAGTTTCCCTTTCTTTCCGAACCTCAAGTGCCCTTTCCGTGGCGAGACTTTTAAGAACACTAAGTCTCCCACCTCAAACTCGAGGAACCTTTTCTTCTTGTCGGCATAGCGCTTGTGACGGCTCTGTGCAGTGAGTAGATGTTGTCATATCAACTTAATCTGCGTGGTAGTCTCCGCAACCAAATCCGGTCCAATCAATGCAGGCTCACCGGCCTCTGTCCAACACACTGGTGATCTACACTGCCTACCATACAAGGCCTCAAATGGAGCCATCTGGAGGCTAGCCTAGTAACTGTTATTGAAAGAGACCTCCACCAGTGGCAAATGATCTTCCCATCCGCCCTTGAAGTCTAGCATGCATGCTCTCAGCATATCCTCCAGTATCTGTATCGTCCTCTCTAACTGTCCATCAGTTTGTGGATGAAATGCTGTGCTAGTTAATACGTCGGTCCCCATAGCCGACTGTAAGGCCTGCCATACTCTGCCGGTGAATCGGCCATCCCTGTCAGACACAATAGACCGGGGAATACCATGTAACTTGATGATTTCCCGGATGTACCGTCGACCCAAAGTCTCTGATGAATCTGTCATCTTGATGGGAAGGAAATGTGCAGACTTGGTCAATCGGTCCACTACGACCCATATCGCATCGTTGCCCTTGGATGACCTTGGCAACCCTGTTACAAAGTCCATGGATATGTGTTCCCATTTCCATTCTGGTACCGGTAAGGGTGCGAGTAAACACGGTGGTTTCCGATGTTCTTCCTTAACCTACTGACAGGTTAAGCAACGAGCAACAAACTCTGCCACGTCTTTCTTAAGTCCATGCCACCAATAGTGCCTCTTAAGATCATGATACATCTTGGTGCTGCCCGGGTGGATAGAGAGTTTGGTTTGATGTGCTTCAATCAGCAACTCTCTTCTGCAATTCTTAGGCACATATGTCCTGCCTCGGAACATAAGACCCTGTCCTGGTCGTGGTTCCCACTCCGGTACAACCTCACCGGTAGACATCTTAGCCCAAATCTCTTCCACTTCTGGATCTGTCCGTTGCTCCCGTTCAATCTCGGAGACCATGTTGGATCGTATGATCAGATTATATATGATCCCATGATTATTGAGGTAGAGTTTAAATTCTCTGATGGTATTCAGTACCTCCCATTCCGTCCTGATCATGCTGGCTACTGTCGCATGTGACAAACGGCTGAGGGCATCCGCCACTTTTTTCGCCTTGCCAGGATGATACCGTAGTGCAAACTCATAATCTGCCAGATATTCCATCCATCTGCGCTGTCTCATGTTGAGTTCTTTCTAATCAAATAAGTATTTCAGACTCTTGTGATCCTAGAACACCTCAAACTTCTCACCATAGAGGTAGTGTCTCCAGCTTTTGAGAGAGAAGACCACTGCTGCTAGTTCTAGATCATGTGTGGGATAATGGCGTTCATGAATTTTCAACTGTCTTGATCCGTACGCCACTGCACGATTACCTTGACTAAGTGTACACCCTAGTCCCTCACCGGAGACATCACAGTACACTTCATAATTTCTGTCTCTTTCCGGCAAGATCAGAATAGGAGCGGTTGTAAGCCTCTCCTTTAGCTCCTCAAATCTCTGGTTGCACAGATTCGACCACTCAAACTTGACTCCTTTCTGAGTGAGTCGGGTAAGTGGAGCTGCAATCTTGGAGAAGTCCATGATGAATTCTGACTCTCTCTTTCTTCCTCTGGAAAGTATTGTTCTAGGAAGGTGGCTGAGAACCATTCCCATGTCATGATGGTCCTTTCCCCTTCTGGCACCAGGGCTTGTTGCTTTTCTACAACTTCCCACCAACTACTGGCATCCTCGATCAATTGAGAAGTGGCCAGTAAGATTTTATCAGCAGGATTGGAAATTTGGAGCAGATTAAAGATCTAAGTGATCCTTTTTAACTAGTGTTCCGTTCCAACAGCCCCTTCTGTTCCCCTGAAATAGGGAGGGTGCTGTTGTTGAAAACCTTGACCATCTTCCGTTTACTAGAGTCGCTGGCGGTCGCATTTCCGCTTGAGTGTTGTTGAAGAGCAGAAACGATTGCCGCTTGAACTACATCCCTTAACTCGGGAGGTACACCTTGTATGTTTATACTGTTCTGTCCCTCGGCTGGATGAGGTGGTGGTACCTCTTCTTGATGCGGTGGGTGCACTTCCTCTTGACGAGGTGGTGGTACCTCCTCTTCTACCCAGGGGTTTCTGCAAGTTCTTCTTCTTGGTGGCATTTCTTAAGTCATTGAAAAAAAATATTGACTTAGTTCTTCCATAATATTGGTGCGTTCATATTTAGTTTTGAAAACATTGCCAATATACCCATACTTAGTTTTTTTGAGGGGGTAATTCCTAAGGATTACGTATTGTCTCTCATATTGGAGAAAAATTACCAAATATGCATACTTGTTTTGGGGAAAAGTTCCCAAATAGCTATGTGTGTCCATTTTTGTGGAGTTGGGGAAAATTTTTCCTACGTTTGATAAATCTATCAATGTTATAATGATGGTACTTCCCTTACTATCATTTTCTTACGTCAGATGTGACGCTCAGATTGAATGTTTCAGTCTGAGTCAAACGAAGTAGATTAACCTGGCCCCCATGCAGCGGACTCTGAAGAGTCGGTCAGTTGGGATTCTTATCCGTCAGTGAGACGTGAAACCTTCTTAATCATACTTCGAGAGATTCATTCTTCCGATTTCGCTCTGATACCAACTATAACGCCCGCCCCATTTTCACCGAAATCAGAGTCTAAATTTTTTTTTTTGAAATAAAAGTGACAACAGGTGCAGACGTCACGACGCGTGTTAAGTCCAAGATTTTAAAGCACGGCCCTTAACTGGCTAACCCTACGCGTGCGCGGAACGAAGTCCATGAGTACGGTTCACGCGTAGAAAGTAAGCTCGCGGAAATTTACTGAATGTGGAACATGATAATAGAGTCTATCGTACTGGTTTTTAGATAGAAGGGAAGATACCTCATTAAATTACCAAAATACTCCCATGTCCATAGTTATGTCTCAAAATGTTAACGTACAGAGTTTAATCCAGAACATAGTAAGAAATCCAAAATTATTACAATTCAACAAGCTAAGCTACTTAAGTTACAACTTTTCCATAATAAAACTTTGATAAACAAAATAACCGCTTTCCCAATCTCCTAAGCTTGATTCCCGTCTCGTCCACTATTTTCTCCTTCTCCTGCGTCACCAGGTAGGGTGGAAGTAGGGCGTTAGTCAACGCGCCCAGTAGGACTACGGGTAGGGCTAGCACATGGATTAGTGATAACATGCATACCAAATAATAACAAGTAAACATATGATGAATGCCATGCCATGGGTGGCTATGTCATGTGTCCCAGCCATCGTCCACATCATCATAAATATCATATCCCCCTTGACGGCAAATCCTCGACAAGGTGCCCCCATGTTTGCTTCTCGGTCGCCCCGACGGAGCATGGACTCCGGTTATAGCCTATTAGGCTATCCCCATGTCTGTTCTCGGTCGCCCCGATGGAGCATGGATTCCGGTTCCTTTATGTTCCCGCCCATGCCATGCATGAGAGGTAACTGCATTATGCTATGTAATATATATATATATATATACATTTCATATCCATAATATAAAATCCACAGGATAGGAATATAATCCATAGCATATAAAATACCGTCCATAGCATTTAGAATATAATCCATACCATATAAAATCCATGTAATAATAAATCATATAATTTCCAAAATCAAATACGGAAAGCATCACATACACATAATCCACTGTTTACAAAAAGGTAGGAATCCTACCGAATACTGGTAACCTTCCTTTTTGTTTTTGTTCGATAACTCTGGTCGCCGATCGCGCACCATTTGCGATGTCCCGATACCTTATTATACATTCTCCAAGTTAGTCTTTATCCTATTCATGATTAAGTCTCTAACTGATCATAAACCTATGTTCATTAATGATCTCTAACCACATTATAAGATTACCATAATCAGCCCTTATCTTGGCCTCTTTTTCCATTGATTTCAACACGTATATAATTCAATCCATAACTGATCTATACACTTACATCCATTAATGACTTATCAATCATGTCATAGGATCATTAAAATCAGTCCCTTTAATTTAATATCATCTCCATTTATCCTACCGGATTAGTAGTGTCTTAGAAAATATTCAGAAACTGTACATTTCAATTCAGTCGACTGAACTATGAGTTCAGTCGACTGAATCATGAGTTCAGTCTACTGAATCACTGATTCAGTCGGCTGATTTTGAATCAGATCGTCTGTTTGTCTTGCCAGTTCAGTTTCAGTCGACTGAAGTATACATTCAGTCAGCTGAAACATGGTTCATACCCTTTCAGTCGACTGAATCACATATTCAGTCGGCTGATTTTCAATCAGATCTTCTGTTGGTCTTGCCAGTTTATTTTTAGTCCACTGAAATACACATTCAGTCGGCTGAACTATCAACCATCCGTTTACGTGTTTAACAAGCATTCCTTCAGTCGACTGAATATATGATTCAGTCGACTGAAACTTCCAGAACCCTTTTCTTGTCCGAGACATTTGTGTTCAGTCGACTGAATCCTCAGATTCAGTCGGCTGAAACTCCCAAAAACTCCTTCTGTTTTCAGCCACAATAGTTCAATCGACTGAAACTCTAGTTCAGTCGACTGAAACTCCCGGAAGCTCGTTTCTGATTCGTCCATTGTCAGTTCAGTCGACTGAATCCCTGATTCAGTCGGCTGAAACTCCCAGAACTTCGTTTCTAGTTTGTTAATTGTCTGTTCAGTCGACTGAATCTCTGATTCAGTCGACTGACTGTTTTGTCAGTCCTTTCCATTGCATGTTTTGTACTTCCTTCCTTTGCGATTTCTCTTAAAAGAGCCATAACGACATGTTTGGAAATACTTACAATCCTTGGTTTTCCCAGTTGTCTCTTGCTCCTCTTGTTCCATAGCCTTTCTCCTTCTTCTTCCTCCTTGATACTCGGCCAATGGTGAGTTTGATTAAGGTAAGGTCACCAAGGCTTGGTTCGGCCAAGGTGTAGCAGTTTTGAGAGAGAAAAAAACGGAGAAGGGAACGGGAAAATATCTCAAGTCTTGGGTCTTAAGAGTGATCGGCCAACTTTTAGCTTCTTCTTCCCTTCCTTCTAAGTTCCTTTCTCTTCTTTTCTCTTTGGTGTTTTCTTTGGAATAGAGGGGAGGACGGTTTTGGTGTGTGAGGGAGAGAGGGAGAGAGTGAGAGGGAGATGGGTGTGATGATTGGTTTTGACTCCCTCTACCAACTAAGCATGGAGGGAGGTATGGCCTTGCATGCCCCCAATTTTAGGGCCTTTGTCTCCTTAGTGGAGGTGGTTGGAATGGGTTTGACCACTTAACCATCATTAACTAAATCAATCTAGTTCAATTTATCCTTAGATTAGGTTAATTAATTTATTCCTACTTAATTTTAATCCCATTAATTTCTCTTTCCAAGAAATCCACCCAGGGTTGACCAAGTCAACCATGGTGGCCAGCCCCACCAATTTCTCAGCCAACCGCCACCTCACTTGATGAGGCGGAGGTGGACCCCACTTGATTATGCCCCTTAGTCTATTCAAGACTAAACTTAGGTGTTTTACATTAATTAAATCAACTTTATTTACTTGGGTCTTCTTTAATTCCATTTTGACTCATCCATGGTTGACCAAGTCAACCATGATGGTCGGCCCCACCTTTTTCCTTGGTCAACATGCCACCTCACTTGATGAGGTGTGTAAGTGCCCCGGTTCGTCCGAGTCACCCTTATTGTCAATTACGTGACTCAGTTGAACTTGCCTTGGATGAATAAGAAGATCTACTATGGAGTTGAAGCGTCTACACCGAATACGATATTGGCACACAGGTAAATGAACCATAGGAGACCTTAGGCTAAGTCATATACCTAGAAGTCAATTGGAAAATAAATTAAATACGTGACTTTCAGCCTCGAAGCCTCATGCAATCTGCCGAGGCCTCACAACCAGTTATGCTGAGCTGAGCTGAGTCTAGCTGACCCTATGTCGAGCTGACTCAGTCTCTTACAGTTTTAGAAAGTTAAAATCTGTGACTGTTTAATTGAGAGGTAATTATGGTAAGTTTATTGGAAACTTATTATGGTAAATAAAATTATCCACATGGTGAGATGGGTAATTATGGTAAATTGATTGGAAGCTTATTATGGTAAGCAAATTAACCTCATGGGTTGCCACCTCTTTTAAAGTTTGAATTTGAATATCCTTTGAGAGCTGTCCATAACAATTATGGAAAGGCTCCTCCATGATTTGTAATCCACTTTGCAATATTCTCATCAAGTCCTTGATTAGTGGCTAAGATAAATGATTTGCAAGTCATGCACAGTGGAGATGAGGTGGCCGATATCTGATTGATATCTGACTGATCTGGCTGAATCATTGACACAGCACATATGTGCTGTCTTTCCAGCAAATACCGCTGGCGAGGCCTCGCAGGCGTGACTTACAGCAAAACTGCAAGCTGTCTTTCCAGAATTACCTCTGGAGAGGCCTCATCAGAAGCAGCGAGGCCTCGCTGACGTGACTTACTGCACTCCTTAAAACTGCTTATAAAATAACAGTAAGGGGACTGTTTTAAGTACCGAATACACTCAGAAAAAACTCAGAAACAGGATTACCAGTGAGTGATCATTCGGCCTTCCTTCTAGACACCTTTCTTCATTATTCTTCTTAGTGAATGTTTGGGTAATCAATACCCCAATCCTAATGAAGAGTAAGGTGTTCATATAGGACTATAAAACCAGTCATACCCTTGTCCTATACTGTTGTGCCGATAGTCATTTTGATGGAGCTAAACTAATGGAAAGAAGCACACAGATTCAGTAAAGAAGAGAGAGCTTAAAGGAAAACGGTCAAGGCCCAAGGCAAGTATTTCTTCTTTGTTTTATTTCAAATATTGTAAAGTGGATTAGAACAGTGTGTTCGAACCACTCTAAAAAATAGGCGTAGAGGATTAGACCGATTGGGTTGAACCTCTATAAAAAACTAGGTTGTACTATTTGGGTGTGAGACCCATACATAGTATATTTGGGATAGCCCTAGAGAGGGTGAGTCCAACAGTAGATGTAGGTTTAGGTGAACCGAACCACTATATATCGCTGCGCACGTGTGGTTTGTATTAATGGTTTGATTCATTTGTTTATCACTTGCGCACACGTTTATTCCGCTGCAAATATTGTTAAATCTGATTTATTTTTAAAAGGGAACTAAAATTGAAACCGACCTATTCACCCCCTTCTAAGTCGTGCATACTTCTAGTAACGGAATTTCAAGGTGGAGGTGGGCCCCACTTGATTATACCATCTTGATTATTTCCTCATTAACTTAGGTGATCAATTCAATCCATTCCCCTTATTGGGTCATCATTGGACCCATGGCCCAATTATATTTATTTTCTTACCATTTACCTTGGAGTTTGAATCAATTTTGATCCGTTGGGTCCCACATGGTTATCGGGCCCTCTTTGCCCATTATTGACCCCTTTAAATGAGTTCTATCCAATCCATGGTCCATTGGACCATACTTGGGCCTTTACCCAAATTTTTTATCCATTTAACATCGCTGACATCAAAATTTCCATTTTTCCATCATTAAAATAAATACTTGCCATACATATATTGATTTGAAAATTTGGGCTATTACAATTAGAATCCTCTTTTAAAATTTTCGTCCCAAAAATTCGAGTGAAGTAGGGGTTCTGAACATCTCATGCAAAGAGCTCCGGATAAGCTGCTTTCATCTCCGACTCAAGTTCCCACGTGGTCTCGTCATTGTCATGTCGTTCCCATACCACTTTAACGAACTGAATGGCACGGTTCCGCAGTACTCTCTGTTCGCTCCCGATCACTATGACCGGTTTCTCCACATATGTCACATCGCTTTGTACATCGATGTCTTGAACATTCAATACATGAGAAGGATCAGGGTTGTACTTCCTCAGCATAGATACATGGAATACATCATGTAGAGATGATAGTTGTGGAGGGAGCGCCAACTAATAAGCTACTCCTCCCACCCTCTTCACTATCGAAAACGGCCCCACAAATCTAGGCGACAGTTTCCCTTTTTTTCCGAACCTCATGTGCCTTTTCTGTGGCGAGTCTTTTAAGAACACTAAGTCTCCCACCTCAAACTCGAGGAACCTTTTCCTCTTGTCGGCATAGCTCTTCTGACGGCTCTGTGCAGTGAGTAGATGTTGTCGTATCAACTTAATCTGCGTGGTACTCTCCGCAACCAAATCCGGTCCAACTAATGCAGGCTCACCGGCCTCTATCCAACACACTGGTGATCTACACGGCCTACCATACAAGGCCTCAAATGGAGCCATCTGGAGGCTAGCCTGGTAACTGTTATTGTAAGAGACCTCCACCAGTGGAAAATGATTTTCCCATCCGCCCTTGAATTCTAGCATGCATGCTCTCGGCATATCCTCCAGTGTCTGCATTGTCCTCTCTGACTGTCCATCAGTTTGTGGACGAAATGCTGTGCTAGTTAATACGTCGGTCCCCATAGCCGACTGTAAGCCCAGCCATACTCTGCCGGTGAATCGGCCATCCCTGTCAGACACAATAGACAGGGGAATACCATGTAACCTGATGATTTCCCGGATGTACCGTCGACCCAAAGTCTCTGATGAATCTGTCATCTTGATGGGAAGGAAATGTGCAGACTTGGTCAATCGGTCCACTATGACCCATATCGCATCGTTGCCCTTGGATGACCTTGGCAACACTGTTACAAAGTCCATGGATATGTGTTCCCATTTCTATTCTGGTACCGGTAAGGGTGCGAGTAAGCCTGGTGGTTTCCGATGTTCTGCCTTAACCTGCTGACAGGTTAAGCAACGAGCAACAAACTCTGCCACGTCTTTCTTAAGTCCATGCCACCAATAGTGCCTCTTAAGATCATGATACATCTTGGTGCTCCCCGGGTGGATAGAGAGTTTGATTTGATGTGCTTCAATCAGCAACTCTCTTCTGCAATTCTTAGGCACATATGTCCTACCTCGGAACATAAGACCCTGTCCTGGTCGTGGCTCCCACTCCGGTACAACCTCACCGGTAGACATCTTAGCCCAAATCTCTTCCACTTCTGGATCTGTCCGTTGCTCCCGTTCAATCTCGGAGACCATGTTGGATCGTATGATCAGATTATATATGATCCCATGATTATTGAGGTAGAGTTTAAATTCTCTGATGGTATTCAGTACCTCCCATTCCGTCCTGATCATGCTGGCTACTGTCGCATGTGACAAGCGGCTGAGGGCATCCGCCACTTTTTTCGCCTTGCCAGGATGATACCGCAGTGCAAACTCATAATCTACCAAATATTCCATCCATCTGCGCTGTCTCATGTTGAGTTCTTTCTAATCAAATAAGTATTTCAGACTCTTGTGATCCTAGAACACCTCAAACTTCTCACCATAGAGGTAGTGTCTCCAGCTTTTGAGCGCGAAGACCACTGCTGCTAGTTCTAGATCATGTGTGGGATAATGGCGTTCATGAATTTTCAACTGTCTTGATCCGTACACCACTGCACGATTACCTTGACTAAGTGTACACCCTAGTCCCTCACCGGAGACATCACAGTACACTTCATAATTTCTGCCTCTTTCCGGCAAGATCAGAATAGGAGCGGTTGTAAGCCTCTCCTTTAGCTCCTCAAATCTCTGGTTGTACAGATTCGACCACTCAAACTTGACTCCTTTCTGAGTGAGTCGGGTAAGTGGAGCTGCAATCTTAGAGAAGTCCATGATGAATTTCCGGTAGTAATCGGCTAATCCCAGAAAATTGCGGATCTCGATCACATTTGTCGGCGCTTTCCATTCCTTGACTGCTGCTACCTTAGCCGGGTCCACGGCTATACCTTCCTTTGATATGATGTGCCCCAAAAAGTTGACTTCAGATAGCCAAAATTCACACTTGCTGGCTTTGGCATACAATTGGTTCTTTCTCAAGGTGTCTAGGACTATCCGCAGGTGTTCGGCATGTTCCTTTTGACTTTTGGAGTAGATCAGAATATCGTCAATGAATACGATCACAAACTGATCTAAGTAAGGACGGAATATCCTATTCATCAGATCCATGAACACCGCCGGTGCATTAGTAAGCCCAAACGGCATGACTACATATTCATATAAGCCATATCGAGTCCTGAAAGCTGTCTTCTCTATGTCCTCCTCTCTGACCCGAATTTGATGGTATCCGGACATTAAATCAATCTTGGAAAAGTGAGAGGAACCCCTAAGTTGATCAAACAGATCATCAATCCTGGGTAGGGGATACTTGTTCCGGACAGTCAGTTGGTTTAATTTCCTGTAGTCAACACACATCCGAAGGGTGCCGTCCTTCTTCTTCACAAATAACACCGGGGCCCCCCATGCGGATGTGCTGTTCCGTATAAAACCGAGTCTGAGTAGTTCATCAATTTGCTTCTTCAACTCGGTCATCTCAGCTGGGGCCATTCTATAATGGGGTAATGATGCTGGAGCGGTGCCAGGGTATAATTTGACTTCAAAGTCTATCTCCCTCTTGGGTGGTAAACCAGGGAGCTCTGTTGGAAATACCTAGGCATAATCTGCTACTACCGCTGGAAGTTCGATTATTGGTGCCTTATCTAATCTGAGACTGTTCAAGGCAAGATGGTTTAATTCTTCCTGCAGCCTTCTAGGGATGCCTTGCCTGTCAGCGTGTGCCACATACCGCTTTCCCTCGGGTGACCAAAATATCACCCTACGAAGGTGGCAATCAATATGGGCCTGATATGTAGTCAACCAGTCCATGCCAAATATAACATCGTATTCGGCCATATCGATTACTAAATAGTTAAACTCGAAACTGAATCCCGCGAGTTCAGTGTTCAATGCCGTAATATGAGTCCCAGTGATGTGTCTCCGACGGGGGATACAATGGTGAGTGATGTGGACAGGTTTTGTACTAATGTGCCCGTGGCAGATATAAATGCAGTAAATATAAATGAATTTGAAGCTCCAGAGTCAAATAATGTAACAGCATAGGAACTACTAATTACAGCCATACCTTGCATCACCGAGCGATCCACCGTTACTGGAGTCAGTATGGTGAAGAGTCGTCCAGATCCGGTAGGGGTTGGCGCCGGTCCTGCCTGGCGCCCCGCCCCCCCCCCCCCCCCCCCCCCCCCGCGACTGAGTTGATCTGGATGGAGGGCGGAAGGCACCCCTGGAGTTAGAGGGTCGGCTGGTCTGGGGACATTCTCTCTTGAAGTGGCCCTGTTGGCCACACTGATAACATGTGTTTCCACTCAGAGGAACCTGTGTGACTGATGTTGATGGGGAAGGTTGATTGGGGCGAAAGCCCCCTGTAGAGCCTGTGGAGAGTGAGGGTCTGCTAGAGTTCGGGCAGAATTTCTTATTGGGTTGGAATGTACCACGCCCACCTTGCCCTCGGCGGTTGTCAAACCGCATTATTTCGTTCAACTCTCACTCTGCTATGGTGGCCCTGCTGACCACCCTGCCAGTGTGGGCTCTTTGAAAATGGTCACTCTAGCCTTGATGCTTGGCGGACGGCCACGTTCAAATTTACGGGCCCTTCGGTGTTCAGTATCCACCATGTAGAATGCATAGACGGACAGCTTAAAGAATTCTCTGTGGCATTGTGCCACCGTCATGCTGCCTTGTATCAATGAGATGAAGGCTTCAGTCTAGCTCTCTCTTTCTTCCTCCGGAAAGTATTGTTCTAGGAAGGTGGCTGAGAACCATTCCCAAGTCATGGTGGTCCTTCCCCCTTCTGGCACCAGGGCTTGTTGCTTTTCTACAACTTCCCACCAACTACTGGCATCCTCGATCAGTTAAGAAGTGGCCAGTAAGATTTTATCAGCAGGATTGGAAATTTGGAGCAGATTAAAGATCTAAGTGATCCTTTTTAACTAGTGTTCCGCTCCAACAGCCCCTTCTGTTCCCCTAAAATAGGGAGGGTGCTGTTGTTGAAAATCCTTGACCATCTTCCGTTTACTAGAGTCGCTGGCGGTCGTATTTTCGCTTGAGTGTTGTTGAAGAGCAGAAGCGATTGCCGCTTGAACTACATCCCTTAACTCGGGAGGTACACCTTGTATGTTTATACTGTTCTGTCCCTCGGCTGGATGAGGTGGTGGTACCTCTTCTTGATGCAGTGGGTGCACTTCGTTTTGACGAGGTGGTGGTACCTCCTCTTCTACCCCGGGGTTTCTGCGAGTTCTTCTTCTTGGTGGCATTTCCTAAGTCATTGAAAAAAAATATTGACTTAGTTCTTCCATAATATTGTGCGTTCATATTTAGTTTTGAAAACATTGCCAATATACCCATAGTTTTTTTGAGGGGGTAATTCCTAAGGATTACGTATTGTCTCTCATATTGGGATAAAATTGCCAAATATGCACACTTGTTTTGGGGAAAACTTCCCAAATCGCTATGTTTGTCCATTTTTGTGGAGTTGGGGAAAATTTTTCCTACGTTTGATAAATCTATCAATGTTATAATGATGGTACTTCCCTTACTATCATTTTCTTACGTCAGATGTGACGCTCAGATTGAATGTTTCAGTCTGAGTCAATCGAAGTAGATTAACCCGGCCCCCGTACAGCGGACTCCGAAGAGTCGGTCAGTTGGGATTCTTATCCGTCAGTGAGACGTGAAACCTTCTTAATCATACTTCGAGAGATTCATTCTTCCGATTTCGCTCTGATACCAACTGCAACGCCCGCCCCATTTTCACCGAAATCAGAGTCTAAATTTTTTTTTGAAATAAAAGTGACAACAGGCGCGGACGTCACGAAGTGAGTTAAGTCCGAGCTTCTAAAGCACGGCCCTTAACTGGCTAACCCTACGCGTGCGCGGAACGAAGTCCATGAGTACGGTTCACGCGTAGAAAGTATGCTCGCGGAAATTTACTGAATGCGGAACATGGTAATAGAGTCTATCCTACCGGTTTTTAGATAGAAGGGAAGATACCTCATTAAATTACCAAAATACTCCCATGTCCATAGTTATGTCTCAAAATGTTAACGTACAGAGTTTAATCCAGAACATAGTAAGAAATCCAAAATTATTACAATTCAACAAGCTAAGCTACTTAAGTTACAACGTTTCCATAATAAAACTTTGATAAACAAAGTAGCCGCTTTCCCAATCTCCTAAGCATGATTCCTGTTTCATCCACTGTTTTCTCCGTCTCCTGTGTCACCAGCTAGGGTGGAAGTAGGGCGTTAGTCAACGCGCCCAGTAGGACACTGGGTAGGGCTAACACATGGATTAGTGATAACATGCATACCAAATAATAACAAGTAAACATATGATGAATGCCATGCCATGGGTGCCTATGTCATGTGTCCCAGCCATCGTCCACATCATCGTAAATATCATATCCCCCTTGATGGCAAATCCTCGTCAAGGTGCCCCCATGTTTACTTCTCGGTCGCCCCGACGGAGCATGGACTCTGGTTATAGCGTATCAGGCTATCCCCATGTCTGTTCTCAGTCACCCCGATGGAGCATGGACTCCTGTTCCTTTATTTTCCCGCCCATGCCATGCATGAGATGTAAGTGCATTATGCTATGTAAAATATATATACAGTTCATATCCATAATATAAAATCCATAGGATAGGAATATAATCCATAGCATATAAAATACCGTCCATAGCATTTAGAATATAATCCATACCATATAAAATCCATGTAATAATAAATCATATAATTTCCAAAATCAAATACGGAAAGCATCACATACACATAATCCACGGTTTACAAAAAGGTAGGAATCCTACCGCATACTGGTAACGTTCCTTTTTGTTTTTGTCCGATAACTCTGGTCGCCAATCGCGCACCATTTGCGATGTCTCGATACCTTATTATACATTCTCCAAGTTAGTCTTTATCCTATTCATGATTAAGTCTCTAACTGATCATAAACCTATGTTCATTAATGATCTCTAACCACATTATAAGATTACCATAATCAGCCCTTATCTTGGCCTCTTTCTCCATTGATTCCAACACGTATATAATTCAATCCATAACTGATCTATACACTTAGATCCATTAATGACTTACCAATCATGTCATAAGATCATTAAAATCAGTCCCTTTAATTTAATATCATCTCCATTTATCCTACCGGATTAGTAGTGTCTTAGAAAATATTCAGAAACTGTACATTTCAATTCAGTCGACTGAATCACAGATTCAGTCGGCTGATTTTGAATCAGATCGTCTGTTTGTCTTGCCAGTTCAGTTTCAGTCGACTGAAGTATACATTCAGTCGGCTGAAACATGGTTCATACCCTTTCAGTCGACTGAATCACATATTCAGTCAGCTGATTTTGAATCAGATCTTCTGTTTGTCTTGCCAGTTTATTTTCAGTCGACTGAAATACACATTCAGTCGGCTGAACTATCAACCATCCGTTTACGTGTTTAATAAGCATTCATTCAGTCGATTGAATCATATATTCAGTCGACTGAAACTTCCAGAACCCTTTTCTTGTCCGAGACGTTTGTGTTCAGTCTACTGAATCCTCAGATTCAGTCGGCTGAAACTCCCAAAAACTCCTTCTGTTTTCAGCCACCATAGTTCGATCGATTGAAACTCTAGTTCAGTCGACTGAAACTCCCGGAAGCTCGTTTCTGATTCGTCCATTGTCAGTTCAGTCGACTGAATCCCTGATTCAGTCGGCTGAAACTCCCAGAACTTCGTTTCTAGTTTGTTAATTGTCTGTTCAGTCGACTGAATCTCTGATTCAGTCGACTGACTGTTTTGTCAGTCCTTTCCATTGCATGTTTTGTACTTCCTTCCTTTGCGATTTCTCTTAAAAGAGCCATAACGACATGTTTGGAAATACTTACAATCCTTGGTTTTCCCAGTTGTCTCTTGCTCCTCTTGTTCCTTAACATTTCTCCTTCTTCTTCCTCCTTGATACTCGGCCAATGGTGAGTTTGATTAAGGTAAGGTCACCAAGGTTTGGTTCGGCCAAGGTGTAGCAGTTTTGAGAGAGAAAAAAACGGAGAAGGGAACGGGAAAATATCTCAAGTCTTCGGTCTTAAGAGTGATCGGCCAACTCTTAGCTTCTTCTTCCCTTCCTTCTAAGTTCCTTTCACTTCTTTTCTCTTTGGTGTTTTCTTTGGAATAGAGGGGAGGACGGTTTTGGTGTGTGAGGGAGAGAGGGAGAGCGTGAGAGGGAGATGGGTGTGATGATTGGTTTTGACTCCCTCTACCAACTAAGCATGGAGGGAGGTATGGCCTTACATGCCCCCAATTTTAGGGCCTTTGTCTCCTTAGTGGAGGTGGTTGGAATGGGTTTGACCACTTAACCATCATTAACTAAATCAATCTAGTTCAATTTATCCTTAGATTAGGTTAATTAATTTATTCCTACTTAATTTTAATCCCATTAATTTCTCTTTCCAAGAAATCCACCCAGGGTTGACCAAGTCAACCATGGAGGCCGGCCCCACCAATTTCTCCGCCAACCGCCACCTCACTTGATGAGGTGGAGGTGGACCCCACTTGATTATGCCCCTTAGTCTATTCAAGACTAAACTTAGGTGTTTTACATTAATTAAATCAACTTTATTTACTTGGGTCCTCTTTAATTCCATTTTGACTCATCCATGGTTGACCAAGTCAACCATGATGGTCGGCCCCACCTTTGTCCTTGGTCCACATGCCACCTCACTTGATGAGGTGGAGGTGGGCCCCACTTGATTATACCATCTTGATTATTTCCTCATTAACTTAGGTGATCAATTCAATCCATTCCCCTTATTGGGTCATCATTGGACCCATGGCCCAATTATATTTATTTTCTTACCATTTACCTTGGAGTTTGAATCAATTTTGATCCATTGGGTCCCACATGGTTATCGGGCCCTCTTTGCCCATTATTGACCCCTTTAAATGAGTTCTATCCAATCCATGGTCCATTGGACCATACTTGGGCCTTTGCCCAAATTTTTTATCCATTTAACATCCATGACATAAAAATTCCCATTTTTCCATCATTAAAATAAATACTTACCATATATATATTGATTTAAAAATTTGGGCTATTACATCTCATGTATCGGTCGCATACTTGATCAGAGCAGAATGGGAGATGTTGCACACCATTCGAGAGTTCAATCTTCATATCAACAACTGTGGGAGTATGTATAATCTAATCATACGGTCCAATATAGTCACCAAGATTGAACAAGAACAAAGAACAGATCCGAAAATGGAGGAAATATGGGCTAAGATGTCCACTGGCGTAGACATACCGGAATGGGAATTACGACCAGGACAAGGTCTTTTATTCCGGGGAAGAACATATGTGCCAAAGAGTTGCCGGAAAGAGCTACTGATTGAGGCACATCAGTCCAAGCTCTCTATTCATCTGGACAACACCAAAATGTACCATGATCTAAAGAGGCATTATTGGTGGCATGGACTAAAAAGGGATGTGATGGAATTCGTGGAACATTGTCTAACTTGTCAGCAAGTTAAGACTGAACACCAAAAGCCACCAGGGTTACTCAAACCCTTAGCAGTGCCAGAATGGAAATGGGAACACATTTCCATGGACTTTGTATCAGGGTTGCCAAGGTCTTCAAAGGGCAATGACGCAATATGGGTCGTAGTCGACCGGCTGACCAAGTCCGCACATTTTATTCCTATCAAGATGACGGATTCATCTGAGACGTTGGATCGGCGGTATATTAAAGAAATCATTCGGCTACATGGCATTCCCCGAACGATAGTATCGGACAGAGATGGCTGTTTTACCGGCAGAGTATGGCAAAACATGCAGTCAGCCATGGGGACAGACTTATTGACTAGCACCGTTTTCCATCCACAGACTGATGGACAATCAGAAAGGACGATACAAACCTTGGAAGACATACTGAGAGCATGCATGTTAGATTTCAAAGGAGGATGGGAGGACCACTTGCCACTGGTGGAGTTCTCGTATAACAACAGCTATCAGGCAAGCCTTCAGATGACTCCATACGAGGCTTTATATGGTAGACCGTGTAGGTCACCGGTATGTTGGACAGAGGCAGGAGAGCCTGCATTGATTGGACCGGAACTAGTCGCAGAGACTACCGCACAAATTAAGTTGATACGTCAACACTTATTGACTGCACAGAGTCGGCAAAAGAGCTATGCTGATAAAAGGAGACGGTTTCTGGAATTTGAAGTGGGAGACATGGTATTTTTAAAGGTCTCGCCACGGAAGGGACATATGAGGTTCGGAAAGAAGGGAAAACTGTCGATATGTGGGACCATTTTCCATCATAAGAAGGATGGGGGATGTAGCTTACCAGTTAGCATTTCCTTTGCAGTTAGCAGCTCTACATGATGTGTTTCATGTGTCAATGCTAAGAAAGTATAATCCGGATCCGTCCCATGTTTTGAATGTTCAGGATATTGAAGTACAAAGCGACGTGACGTACGTCGAGAAGCCGGTCAAGATAGTGGAGACCGAACAAAAGGTGTTGCGAAACAAAGCGATTCAGTTCGTAAAAGTGGTATGAGACCGACATGGTGATGAAGAGGCCACATGGGAACTCGAATTGGAGATGAGAGCAGCTCACCCCGAATTATTTATGTAATTTAATTTGAGAACCCTACTTCATTCGATTTTCGGGACGAAAATTTTAAAAAGACGGTTATATTGTAACACCTCAATTTCTCAATGAAGTGGATAATTACCAAAATGCCCCTAGTTTATTAAATTAATTATTTTGAGACGTCAAATAAGGAAATGGTGGGGCCCATTGCTCAAATTAAGATCATATGAGCACATTATAAATGTTAAGTTTGATTGGATGGGTAATGTACATCAATTGGGTCGAAAATGGCTAAATGGGTCAAAGGGCCCAATTGTACCTAATGGGTCATAATGGATGATTTGACCATTGTGTAAGCTCAAATTAAATGAGGTCAAGCTGAACTGATTGGAAATCAAGTATAGCAAAAATGGGTAGGCTTGATGCACAAGTAAAAACCAATTAGAAATGGCAAAAATCAGCCCATTAATTGGTCATGTTGTCAAAACGGGTCAAGGGGCTGATTGGGGACCCAATGGGTCGGGTTGACCAAGTTGACCACGGATGACCGTGTGGGCCCTCAGATAAACTCAAGTGTGAGTTAGTTCAGCTTGAGTTGGATTGATTTGGAGTGAGTTTGATTTAAGAAAAGAGTTGACTCAAACTTGGTGCATTAAATGTGATGAGTTGGATGAGTTGAGTTGGAATAAAAATACCATGAATCAAGTGAGTCAAGAGGAGGTGGAAAGGAGTTTTAATCTCACCCAACACTTAATCAAATCAATCCCAGCCGTTGAGAGTGAAGAGGTGCCTTGGCAAAGCCAAGGGACACCAGGGTTGGGCGGCAACATGCATCTCATGAGATGCATGTGTTGTGAATGAAAGGTTGCAATATTTGGGTGAAGGGGTGTCTTGAATGACACCCAATATCCCATCGGTTTTGGCAATATTAAATGAGGAAAAATGAATGGAAGATGGGACTGATATTACAAAAGGGAAAGGTTACCATTCTTGGCCGATTTTGATATTGAAAATCCAAAGAATTCCCATCTCTCTCTCCCACTCTCCAAGTTCGTTTTCTTGGCTGAACAACAGAGTTTGGCACCAGCTAATCAAACATAAACCAGCAAAGGATTAAGGAAGAAAGGAAGAAATAGAAGGGAGAAGGCAAGGATCTTAGGCAAAGGAAATTTGGTAAGATTTCTTAAGTGTTCAAGTTAAACAAGTTGTAAGAAAAGGGTATGTATTGGGCCATGGTTATGGCCGAATGCACCAAGGTTTTAACCTTGAGTAATAGAGGTTTAAAAATGGTAAAAATGATCATTGGGTTCGGCCACCTTGGAGGGCCGAACCCCATGTAAATGATTGGTTGGTTTTGATGTCTTTAAAACATAGAAACCATGAAGTTTTGTGGATTGTTTTTGATGTTTCTTTAAGACTCAAATGCATGTTTTAAAAGGGTTAAAAACATGGACTTGAATGACATGAAGGACTGAAGTTATCATGGGTCTAAACAGTGGATATAAACTGATGAAATGGACCATTGGGCTCGGCCATCTTGGATGGCCAAATCTGTGACACCCCAGTTTCTCAATGAAGTGGGAAATTACGAAAATGCCCCGAGTTGTTAAATTAATTATTTTGTGATGTTAAGTAAGGAAATAGTGGGGTCAATTGCTCAAATTAAAATCATATGAGCACATTATGAATGTTAAGTTTGATTGGTTGGGTAATTTACATCAATTGGGTCAAAAATGGCTAAATGGGTCAAAGGGCCCAAATGGTACCCATCAGGGTCTTACGGAATTATTTGACCGTTTTGTGAACTTGAATTAAATGGGGTTAATCCTATTTGATTGGAAATCAAGTGGAGAGAAAATGGGTAGGCTTGATCCATATGTAAAAACCAATTACAAATGACCAAAATACCCATAATTGGGTCATGGAGTCAAAAAACGGGTCAAGGAGCAAAAGGTGGACCCAACGGGCCGTGTTGACCAAATGGACTATAGTTGACCGTGTGGACCCTCAAATGAGTTCATTGGTGAGTTCAATCAGTTAGGTGGAACCGATTTTAATTAATTTTTTATTTAAGGGTGAGTTGACTCCAATTCATTAAATGGTTGTCAATTAATGAGGTGAGTTGGACTTGTGAGTTAGGTGAGTCAAAATGAAAATAAAAAGGGCTGTAAAACAGTGAGTTGAGTAGGAATATGAGGAGGTGGCTCGGTCATGAATCACCCAAAACAAGTCCCACACGCTGGGGACTTGTTGGGGTAGTTTCCACACTAAGTCTAAATGTAAACCCATGGGAATTAAATGGGATCCATGGGGTTGCCAAAGGTTGCAACGTTTGGTACCAAGGGGTGCCTTGGATGGCACCCAATACCCCTTGGTTTTATCAAAAGATTAATGAGGAAATATGAGGTACTTTGGGTTGTTTTCACAAAAGGAAAACACATCTCATTTGGCTGAATATGCATTGCCAAAATCTTGGATTTCCCTTCTCTCCCTCCCTCTCAAGAACACCATCATTTGGCCGAATTGGACTTGGTGTTTCTCACCATTGAATCAAGCATACAACCGGCTAGGAACTAAGGAAGAAGAAAGGAAACAAGAGGGGAGAAGGCAAGGAGCAAAAGGCTAAAGGAAATTGGTAAGTATTTCCATTGAATTATGTTTAATAAAATGGGTTAAATAAGACATGATTCGGCCTTGTGATGGCCAAATCTATCAAAGGGTTAAAGTATGATTTTTTTATGTCCAATTAGATGGAAAACATGGACATAGGGTTCGGCCACTTTGGATGGCCGAACCCCATGAAATATTATGGTTAATGTTGATGGTTTTGTAAGATTTAAACCATGCAAGTATAGGACTGATTTTGGATGTTTAAGATGCATGCTTTGGAAAGATTGAAAACATGGATTTGGATGTCATAATTTGGCCATGCTATGGCCGAATTTGACAAGGGTCAAAACCATGGAAGATGGTGTCAAAAAGGAGTGGAAATGGACCATTGGGTTCGGCCACTTTGAGTATGGCCGAACCCCATGGAAAAAGTTGGTTAATGTTTATGGTTTTTGAAATTTAAAGCCATGCAAGTTGGGACTGTTTTTGTATGAGGGTTAAAACATGGGTTTGGATATCATGAAGGGCTGAAGTTATCAAGGGTTTAAACCTTGGTTGGTGGTTGTTTAAAAATGACAAAAAGGAATCCTTGGGTTCGGCCACTTTGGATGGCCGAACCCCATGAAATTGTTTGGATTTTTGGATGGTTATTGAAAGGTAAAGCCCATGTAATTATTATACTGATTTTTACATGATTCAATGGACATGAAATGTAAGTGAAAAAGGGTTCAAAACATGGGCATAGGGTTCGGCCACATTGGATGGCCGAACCCCATAAAAGTATTTGATATTTGGTATTTTTTTTTTGGAGAGATAAAAACCATACCCATAGCGGTGAGTGTTTATGTAATTAAAATGAAAGTAAGATTGCTGTTTTGGGTTGGCCATAGGATGGCTAAACTATGTGTTTAACATGGCTAAGGGGTAGAGCCAATTGGTATTTAAATAATGGACATTATTGAGCAAAAGAACCAAAAGGGTTCGGCCATGAGTATCGCCGAACCCCATGGACTGTTTTCATGGGTCATTTTATGGATGCATATGTGATTTAAGATGGAATTATGTTTACTGTTTTGGTCGGCCAAAACATGACTAATCATGTTAAGGTTGTGGGTAAGTTGTAGAGTTTAATCAAGGTATTGGTAGCAATGGCATGTTTGTAAATAAGGGTCAAATCATGAGATGAAAAATGGACCTAAGTGAAATAAGTGAGGTTCGACCAAGGTGTATGGCCGAACCCCACCTATAAACATTTGTTTCGGGTAATAGTTTTTATGGACATAAATTATTATAAAAGATAAGCCAATGGCAAAAAATTGTAAATATGGGCAATAATGGAAGGACTTGAAAGAAGGACCAAATCAAGATGATGAGGTTTGGCCCTAGTGTATGGCCGAACCCCATGAGTTGGTATTTGTGGACTTAGACTCAAAAATGGGAATCAATGAAGTAAGGGATTAAAGTTGGTCCATGATTTATGTGAATAAGGTGACGGATCTCTGTGACGGTGCACGACTGCGAGCGGTGACCGGATAAAGCCAAAGAAAGAACGGACGCTGAAGTAATTCTTCAGTAGGTTTCCTACCTACTTGTAACCACAGTTTTATCCCAGTTTTCTTATCAAACTCTTGTTTTATTTTATGCGTTTCAAATGATATATTATGCATTAACAAATGGCATACAGGCATTGACATCTCATGCATAGACATGGGGTGATGAATGAGGTTCTACAGTGTTTCAAGTTATGAGTTACGTCCTCCTTCGGCGGTGCAAGTCACGCCAGGAAGAGTAACATGATGATCATAGTCACAATGGTCTCCTTAGGCGATGAGAGTCCCACCAGGAGAACTCATACGTGATATGAATCAGTCAGTGATGAAGTGATGAAAGTGTGTTGTAATTTACCTTGTCGGTGCAAGGCACGTGAAGTGATGTCTATGAATGTACATGATGGGGGAGGCTCATTGCATGTGCATACTTCATAGCATTGTTTTACCTGTCTTAATGATCATGTAATATGATATATATGCATGTTTTATATGCTAACATGTGGTACCCCTGATTCGGGACTACTGGGCGCGTTGATCTAACGCCCTAATTCTATCCTCAGAGGAGAATGCAGGTACAAATAAAGGAAAAGGAAAGGTCGTTGACTGGGAGGGGAGCCAAGCGTAAGGGCTTGAATGTTGGACGGGACTTCTTTATATTACTGTCATTCGAACTATATTTTGTTGGACATGTAATAAGTTATTACTTGCTATGGTTTGATTAGGATAATAACTTTGGATGGATGATTTATGTTAATTAATGTTTGAGATTGTTACTTGCTATCTAGTCTTCTATTCCGCAGTAATTTAGGTTATTCCGCATGTTGATGTTAGTTCCATGTGTGATTCATTATCATGGTCTAGTCCATGTACACATGGGGGGCCAATTAAGGTTCAGACTTGAGTAGTCTGAACTTAACTCTCGTCGTGACGCCGCCCGCTCTCTTTCGATGTTTTATTATTACTTTAAAAAAAAATTAGACTCTGATATTCTCAGAAAAGGGCAGGGGGTTATAGAATCCCATGAAGTATTATGGTTATTTGGATTGAGTTTTACAAAGTGGAAACCATACAAAGTGATGGACTTATTTGGATGGTTTTGAAGGGTAAAAACATGGTAACATTATACTGATTATCATATGTTTAAATGAGACTTAAAACATGTCTAAGAGGACCAAAACATGGACATAGGGTTCGGCCACCTTGGATGGCTGAACCCCATGTAAGTATTTGATGTTTGGTATGGTTTTCAAGAAGGTGGAAATCATATCAATTGTGGAGAGCTTATGTATTTTAAATAAAGATATTTATTTGACAAAAAGGATCTAAACCATAGGCTATGAGGTTCAGCCAATTGGGATGGCCGAACCCCATGAAATGGTATGACATTTCCATGAAAGTAATTGATGGTTTTGTGGGATAAAAACCATATTAAGTTATGGTGTTCTTATGGCAATTAATGGAATACATGTTCACTGTTTTTGGTTGATTAATATGCGGCTGAACCATGTATTATTCATGGTTGAATTAGCATGTTAAAAGCATGAGTAATCATGGTGATTATTGGACCAAGTGAACCATAGGGTTCGGCCATGTATAGGGGCCGAACTCCATGGATTATGGTATGGGTTAAATGGACCACTTCGTATGGATTATTTTATGTGGAAGGTTTGTATTGAATTAAAAGGTTTCAATGTAAAGATCATGGATCATGACAATAGGTTTTGGTGTGGATCCATTGCATGGAATTGATCGGTAGTTTTAAAGGTTAAATCCTAAGTTGGTGATGTTCGGCCATGGGCATGGCCGAACCCCACAAGATGTGGTTGGGTCTTAGATGTGAATGAATAAGTAAATGATAGTATGATTTACTGATTGTTATATGGACAAGGTACCGGAAGTTGAACGACGTGCGAGTCGTGACAGGGTGACGCTAAAGAAAGATCAAATATTGAAGTGAATCTTCAGTAGGTTTTCTACCTACTTGTAACCACAGTTTTATCCTAGCTTTGTTTATGAGACTCTTGTTTATTTTATGTCGTTTTGAATGATATATTAAGTGTTTACAAATGACATACAATGCATTGACATCTTATGCATGGCATGGGATGAGGATTGTGGAACCCGGAGCCCACTCTCCTGTGATTTTCTGTGATGCAACTCTGAACCTCCTTAGGCAATGCAGGTCCCGCCAGGAATAGATTTATGATGATGATAGCACATTGGTCTCCTTAGGCGATGCAGGTCCCGCCAGGAGAAATGTCAGGATACTGAGAAATACATTGGTCTCCTTAGGCGATGCAGGTCCCGCCAGGAGGAATGTTATTGTGATTTACCTTGACGGTGTGAGTCACGTCAAGTGCTGGCTATGAATGTGCATGTTGAGAGAGACTCATTGCATGTGCATATTTCATGGCATTGTTTTACCTGTTTTTGATAATCATATATTTGATATATGCATGTTTTACAAGCTAACCATGTGGTAGCCCTGATTCAGGAACCTACTTGGCGCGTTGATCTAATGCTCTAATTCTATCCTCAGAGGAGAATGCAGGTACAAGGAAAGGGAAAGAGAAGGTCGATGACCTGTAGGGGAGCCAAGCCTAAGCACTTGAATGTTGAACTGGACCTCTTTATTACTGTCATGTGAATTATAGTTTGTGGACATGTAATAAGTTAATACTTTGCTATGGTTTGATTAGGTTATTAACTATGGATGGTTGTTTTGGTTAATTAATATTTGAGACTGTTACTTGCTATCCATTCATTCTATTTCCGCAGTTAGTCTAGTTTATTCCGCAAGTTATTGTTTAGTTCCATGTGTGTATTATCTATCATGGTCTAGTCCATGTACACATGGGTGGCCAGTTAAGGTTTAGACTTGAGTAGTTTGAACTTAACTTGCGTCGTGACGTCGCCCGCTCTCTTTCGGTGTTTATGTTTAAAAAAAAAAAAAATAGACTCTGATTATTTGTCTCGGAGAGGGCGGGGCGTTACAGGGTCCCAATTGGGAATTTGACCCAATTGACTACATTTACCTAATTAATTAAAATCGAACTCTATCCATGATCCGTTGGATCATAATTGGGCCATTGCCCCAATTCTTATCCATCTAACATTCATTCCATTTATAAATGTTTAATGTAACCATTAAAATAGATAATATCCAATATAATAATTACATTGAAAATCCGGGATGTTACAGGATGTGTATACCCATGGATGATGGTTCCCATGGGGTTTGGATTCATGCCCAGATGTTGGGTAGACTTGTTGGTCTCATAGTAGACGTATTGGTCTTATGTTAAGACATGTTGGTCCCATTGTAGATGTATTGGTATTATAGTGGACGTGTTGGTCCCATAGTAAACGTATTGGTCTTATGTTAGACATGTTGGTCCTATGATAGACATATTAGTTCTACGAATGTAAGAGTTATAACCATGGATGAATTATACCCGGGGAGTAATTATATTCATTGATGGTTATTACCCATGGATAGATGATACTCACTGATGGAGAGTTACTAGGGATGGATGATGAATCCATCGGATGTTGTTCCCATGGTAGACATATTGGATTCATGCCTAGATATTTATTATATGGTGGGCATATTGACCCCATGATAGATATAGTGGTCCCATTGTAGACGTATTGGTCTCATGGTGGACGTGACGGTTTTATGTTAGATATTATTTTCACATGGATGGTTATTCCCATGAAGGGCTTTGTGACCATAAATGAGTATTGTATACTGTGGATTGATATTCTCACGGAGGGCATTGATTGCATAGAGGATTTAGACCCATATTTAGAGTATTGTCCCCGAGGAGGGATGTACTTATGTTCGGGTATACGTCCCATGGTTGAGGTTTATCCCATGTGTGACATGGACCCCATGGTTGACAGTGTTCCCATGATTGGTATAGACCCGTGATTGGCTAGACTCGTGAGAGATGAGATCTATTTTACTGATGAGGCCCACGATTGGGTAATTAGAATGCCTTGATGGGACATCATGAATAACACGGGGTTAGTGCCATGAAATAAATGAATTGAGAACTACACAAGATCTAATCTCCATTGGAGTACGTAGGCAGTTGATAATTCTGTTCGATCAAATCAATGGTCCAATAAGTCCTAAGATCCGTAGGGATCTCTCTGTAACGGCTCGCCCCTTTTCACTCGCTGAAAATTAGAGTCTATTTGTTTTTTTGAAATAAAAGAGTGAGAGAGAGCGGGACGTTACGACACGAGCTAAGTCCGAGCTTCCAAAGCCCGGCCCTTAACTGGCCAACCAAGTGTGTGCGTGGAACTAAGTCCACGAGAACGGTTCACACGCGCTAAGGCTAAGCTTGTGGAATGTAAACTTAATACGGAATTATAATAGAGTTCTATCCTACCAATTATTAAATAGCAAGGAAGTACATCACTTAATGATAATTAACTCAAATTAAAATGTCCAAAATAAAAGTCCAAACCATAGCAAGTAGTCTAAATTATTACAGTCCAACAAGCTAAGTACTCAAATTACATATCCATGAATAAAACCTAAATAAATCAATCTAGCTCCTCCAAGCTTCTAAGATTGGCTCCGATCACGACCTTCGCTTTATCCATTCCCTGTGTCACAATCTAAGGTAGAAGTAGGGCGTTAGACAACGTGCCCAGTAGGTACTCCGAGTAGGGTCAACACATGGATTAGTATAACAAAACACATAGATATAAATAATATCAGAAACATGCAAGTCAATGCCATGCCATGGGTGTCATGTGCCATGTGTCCCACCCATCATCCATATCACAATCACATAGTATCCCTCTTGATGGAAAATCCTCATTAAGGTATCACAATAACATAGTATCCCTCTTTATGGAAAATCCTCATCGAGGTATCACATTCACATGGTATCCCTCTTGATGGAAAATCCTCATCAAGGTATCCCCATGAATGCCTTGTCGGACGCCCCAAATGGAGCGTGGACTCCGGTTACAATCACAAGCACATAGTATCCCTCTTGATGGAAAATCCTCATCAAGGTATTACAATCACATAGTATCCCTCTTGATAGAAAATCCTCATCAAGGTATCACAATCACATAGTATTCCTCTTGATGGATAATGCACATCAAGGTATCCCCACGAATGCCTTGTGGACTCCCCGACAGAGCATGGAACTCCGGTTACAGTCACAATCACATAGTATCCCTCTTGATGGAAAATCCTCTTCAAGGTATCACAATCACATAGTATCTCTCTTGATGGAAAATCCTCATCAAGGTATCACAACTCCATAGTATCCCTCCCATGCCATGCATGAGATGCAAGTGCAAGCATGCTATGTAATAATAAACATCATAGCATTAAAATCCATCATTAAGACGTAACATTTGATACCAAAATAATTCAAGTAAAACAACACATATACATATTCCATGGTTTTCATTGAGGTAGGAATCCTACCAACGACCAGTTATCGTTGCCTTGCGTTTTTGTCCAAAAACCGCTCTCCAATCGTGCCCCTGGTTGTGGTTACCTTAAATAAATTCCATAAAATAATCAAATTAATTGGTTTAACCCATTCCCTTCATCCTTCCAATTTAATTTAACCATTTGAAAAATCACATAAGTATTTCATTTTTAAAATCAGTCGGTTACCTGCTGCCCACTACCCACTGTCCACTGTCCACTATCCACTGTCCACTGTCCACTGTCCACCGTCCACTATCCACCATCCACCCTCCACCATCCACTAGTGGGGTTTGCCCATATCTTAGGGCAGAAATATGCTTAAGTCCACAATCACCCATGAGTGGGGTTCGGCCATACAACATGGCCGAACCTCACCTTTTTTGTTTTGGTCCCCTTTTTAATTCCTTATCATTTTAATCATGTGGGTACAAGATCATGCCATCCAAACACACATAAGTTAATCATTTAACATTAATAAAACCCTAAGTCCACAAAACATTCCATGGATTTCGGTCATACACCATGGCCGAACCCATGGTCCTTCATTTTCACCATATTTCCATCTTAGCCATTAATCTTTCCAGAGCTAATCACTTAGCTTATTTACACATGACTTAGGTCCATAAATCACTCATTAGCATAATATAGATCCATGATAAACATTACATGCATGGATCCAAATCACAAATGATCCATCAACGTGGTTCATAGGGTTCAGCCATACAACATGGCCGAACCCATGATGTTCATTTTCATCCTCCCTTTGAATCATTTACAACCATTTCAAACCCACTTAAAATCACCAATAATCTTCCATCATTATCATCCTTTAAAACCTTTTAAAATCACTAACATACATCTATGATTTTCATCCTTAAAAACCCATTAACAATTACCAACATCCTTCCATGGGGTTCGGCCATACAACATGGTTGAACCCTATGGTTCATTATTTTCTCTTATCCATCAAATACCAATGGTTAGATCACTTGATGGGGTTCGGCCATACACCATGGCCGAGTCCTCATCCAATCCCTTTTTAGTCCATAATGGTCCATGCATAACAACCTAGGGTTTGGCCATGCAAGGGCCAAACCATGATCTTGATCATATTCCTTATCTTGGACATGCATGAGGTCCCTAGCCATATATACATAATAATTAGGGGTTCGGCCATGCAAGGGCCGAACCATTATCCTTGACCATTTTTCATGCTTAAGCCATGCATGCATACATTTTGTCCTTAATCTTCATTCATGACATCTATCTCACCCGTTTAGCGCTTTGTCCATTTTTCATCTTATTCCTTGGATGGATTTTAAATCCATGGCCCATAATGCTTTGGCCAACTCTCCAATCCAAAATGGAATTCCATGGTTTCCTTTAATTTCCTTTTTATTTATAAACCATACATACCGATTCCACTACTCCTTCGTCCTCTTCCGTTCCGTCTTGCTCCTCCACTCTTTTCTTTCCTTAGTCTTTCTTCTTTCTTCCTCCTTGACCTTCGGCCAAAGTGTGGTGCTTGAGAGGTCTTGAGATGAAAACCCAAGGAGATGGTTCGGCCTTGGAGTGTAGGTTTGAGAGAGGGAGAGGAGGAGAGAATGGAACTCTAAGTCTTTTTCCTTTGTCTTTGTGAGAGGGTCGGCCCTAGGGTTTCTTTGTGAGAGGGAGAGGAGCTTGAGATGAAAAGAAACTAAGTGTTTTCTTTGTCTTGTGAGGGAGGGTCGGCCTTGAGAGAGAGAGGGAGAGTGAGATGAGATGAGATGGAAAGCCTAGACATTTTCCATCTTGTCTTGGGTTTCCTTGGTCAAGACTCCACCCTCATCAATGTGGAGTCTTCCCCATGAGTCCATTGACCAAACAAGGGAATGCATGCCCTCCACATGGCACATACCACTCCCATCCAACGGTTTTGGGCTTGGTGGTTTCCTTTGGTGGCTAGTGGTTTGCATGAGATGGAACCACCACCTCTCCTTTGACCAATCCATGAGCTTGCATGCCTCCACATGGCACACACCACCCTTCCAACGGTTTTGGGCTTGGTGGTTTCATTTGGTGGTTGGTGGTTTGCATGAGATGGAACCACCACCTCTCCTTTGACCAACCATGGTCTTGCATGCCTCCACATGGCACATACCACCCTTCCAACGGTTTTTGTGGAGTGGTTTCCTCTTGGTGGTTTGCATGGGATGGAACCACCACCTCTTCTTTGACCAGCCATGGTCTTGCATGCCTCCACATGACACATGCCACAATTCCAACGGTTTTGGTGGAGTGGTTTCCTCTTGGTGGTTTGGTGGTTTGCATGGGATGGAACCACCACCTCTTCTTTGACCAACCATGGTCTTGCATGCCTCCACATGGTACATGCCACAATTCCAACGGTTTTGGTGGAGTGGTTTCCTCTTGGTGGTTTGGTGGTTTGCATGGGATGGAACCACCACCTCTTCTTTGACCAACCATGGTCTTGCATGCCTCCACATGGCACATACCAACCTTCCAATGGTTTTGGTGGAGTGGTTTGCATGAGATGGAAAACCTCTTTGACTCACTCCATCTTATTTTCCATGTGACTCACCCCCATTTGACTCACTCCATTTAAATGCAACTCAACTCCTAACTCAAGCATTGATTTTCTTTCAAATTAGCTTAGGTGACTTAATTAAATAATTTAATTCAACTCACTTCCTTGATCCTCTTTACTTCACCCATGAACTCACTCATGTTTGACCAAGTCAGCCATGGTGGTTGGCCCCACTTGTACCTTGGTCCACACGCCACCTCACTTGATGAGGTGGAGTTGGGTCCCACTTGGCTATGCCACTTGGATTTATTCAAAATTAACTTAGGTGACACTTGATCCTCTTTAATTCACCCATGAACTCACCCATGGTTGACCAAGTCAATCATGGTGGCCGGCCCCACTTGTGCCATGGTCCACACGCCACCTCACTTGATGAGGTCGAGTTGGGTCCCACTTGGCTATGCCACTTGGACATTACCTCATACCTTTGATCTTAATTGGGTCCATGACCCGATTAAATCCATTTCTTACCCATCTACCCTAATGCTCAATTCATCTTGACCCATTGGGTCCCAATTGGGCATTTGACCCAATTGACCATCATTGGCCCAATTAGATGGAATTAATCCTATCCATGGTCCATTGGACCATACTTGGGCCATTGTCCCAACTTTGATCCATCTAACATTCATTCCATCTATGAATCTAAATCCATTCCTTACCCATTTACCCTAATCATCAATCCATCTTGACCCATTGGGTCCCAATTGGGTATTTGACCCAATTGACCACATTGGTCCAATTAAATAAAATTAATCATATTCATGGTCAATTGGACCATACTTGGGCCATTGCCCCAACTCTGATCCATCTAAAATCCATCTCATCAATGAATCTTAATTTTCAACAATTAAAATAAATAATAGCCAATATATTTATTGCATTAAAAATCCGGGCTATTACACTCTCAACACGTTTAGGTAACACGTGTTTGGACAATGAGTTATGCATGTTTCAAAGTAAAAAAAAAAAATTAAAATATTATTGTTTCTCACGTGTCCATTGGGTTGGGGCTTGACACCCTTCGATCCGACGCTGGTTGTGGAGCTGCAACTTTTTTTTTCTACCATAGTTCATTTTATAGTTGACAGCATGTTCATGTATTTGAGACATGTGTTCATGCATGAGATGGATGAATGTACTGTACGTGCCCCGGTTCGTCTGAGTCACCCTTATTGTCAATTACGTGAATCAGTTGAACTTGCCTTGGATGAATAAGAAGATCTACTATGGAGTTGAAGCATCTACACCGAATACGATATTGGCACACAGGCAAGTGAAGCATATGAGACCTTAGGCTAAGTCATATACCTAGAAGTCAATTGGAAAATAAATTAAATACGTGACTTTCAGCCTCGAGGCCTCATGCAATCTGCCGAGGCCTCGCAGCCAGTTATGCTGAGCTGACCTGAGTCTAGCTGACCCTGTGTCGAGCTGACTCAGTTTCTTACAGTTTTAGAAAGTTAAAATGTGTGACTATTTAATTGAGAGGTAATTATGGTAAATTTATTGGAAGCTTATTATGGTAAATAAAATTATCCACATGGTGAGATGGGTAATTATTGTAAATTGATTGGAAGCTTATTATGGTAAATAAATTTATCCATGGTGAGATGTTGCCACCTCTCTTAAGTTTGAATTTGAATATCCTTGGGGAGCTGTCCATAACAATTATGGAAAGGCTCCTCCATGATTTGTAATCCACCTTACAATATTCTCATCAAGCCCTTTATTAGTGGCTAAAATAAATGATTTGCAAGTCATGCACGGTGGAGATGAGGTGGCTGATATCTGATTGATATCTGGTTGATCTAGCTGAATCATTGACACAGCACATGTGTGCTGTCTTTCCAGCAAATCCCGCTGGCGAGGCCTCTTCAGAATCAGCGAGGCCTCGCAGGCGTGACTTATAGCAAAACTGCAAGCTGTCTTTCCAGAATTACCTCTGGCGAGGCCTCATCAGAAACAGCGAGGCCTCGCTGGCGTGACCTACTGCACTCCTTAAAGCTGCTTATAAAATAACAGTAAGGGGGATGTTTTAAGCACCGAAAATACACAGAGAAAACACTTAGGAACAAGATTACCAGTGAGTGATTATTCGGCCTTCTCTCTAGACACCATTCTTCATTATTCTTCTTAGTGAATGTTTGGGTAATCAATGCCCCAATCCTAATGAAGAGCAAGGTGTTCATATAGGACTATAAAACCAGTCATACCCTTGTCCTATACTGCTATGCCGATAGTCATTTTGATGGAGCTAAACTAATGGAAAGGAGCACGCAGATTTCGTAAAGAAGAAAGAGCTTAAAGGAAAACGGTTAAGGCCCAAGGCAAGTTTTCTTCTTTGTTTTATTTTAAACATTGTAAAGTGGATTAGAACAGTGTGTTCGAACCACTCTAAAAAATAGGTGTAGAGGATTAGACCGATTGGGTTGAAGCTCTATAAAAAACTAGGTTGTACTATTTGGGTGTGAGACCCATACATAGTATATTTGGGATAGCCCTAGAGAGGGTGAGTCCAACAGTGGATGTAGGTTCAGGTGAACCGAACCACTATATATCGTTGTGCATGTGTGGTTTGTATTAATGGTTTGATTCATTTGTTTATCACTTGCACACACGTTTATTCCGCTGCACATATTGTTAAATCTGATTTATTTTTAAAAGGGAGCTAAAATTGAAAATCGACATATTCACCCATTCTAAATCGTGCATACTTCTAGTAACGGAATTTCAATTGGTATCAGAGCCAGGTTACTCTGAGTTGGACTTAATCGTCCGAGTTGATCCTGTATTAGAATCATGTATAGAGGTGATAGTCACCCTGTTTCCAAACCTCCCTATTTTGACGGCTCTAACTATGCCTCTTGGAAGGCAAAAATGAAAAGCTTTTTTATATCTCTTGATGGAGCTATATGGGAATCAGTAGTAAGGGGTTGGGAACATCTTGTTATGGAAATCTATGAAAAATCAACCAAAGATGAAGCAGGAAAATCTGTTCAACTAATTATTGGTACTAAATCTAAGGATTACTTCACCTGGACCGACATGGAAAAAACTCTATATACTGCAAACGGAAAGGCTTTAAATGCCATTAATTGTGTTGTCTCACTTGATGAGTTCAAGCGTATAATGACATGTGTGACAGCCAAAGATGCTTGGGACATCTTAGAGAGGACACATGAAGGAACCTCAGTTGTTAAAAGGTCTAAACTTCAAATCCTCCAGTCACAATTTGATAACATACGAATGGAGGAAAATGAAATGTTTATGGAGTTTTATTCGAAACTAAGTGACATTGTAAATTCCATGTGGGCCTTAGGTGAAACAATCCCTGAATCTAAAATATGTACCAAAATACTAAGAAATCTGCCTAAAAGTTTTAAGCCTAAGGTAGCCGCCATTGAAGAATATAGAGATGTGTCTCTAATGAGGGTTGATGATTTGGTAGGATCCCTTCAAACCTATGAGCTTCACTTTGATGATGAAAAGCCTAAGAAAAAATCAATTGCTCTAAAATCTTCTCCAAAAACTAAATTTAAAAGGGATGAAGAATCTGATGACTCACAAAGTGATACAGATGCTAAAAATTTCTTAAAACATTTTAATATGAGGAAAGAGAGAAGAAGACCTAATAAAGAAGACTATAGAGAATTCAATAAAAGTAAAACACATTTTTTAAAAGAAAAGTCAAAAGATAGATTTAAAGAAAAATCCAAGCCCAAAGAAACTCAATGTTTTAATTGTGATGGATATGGTCACTTTGCTAATGAATGTCCTTCTAAGAAGAGATTTAAAAAGAAAGCCATGACCACTATGGTGGAAGAAAACACATCACAATCTGAAAGTGAATCCGATGTGTCAATCCATGAAGATGTTGTTAAAACAAAAGGTTTTATTGCTTCCATCTCTTATGATCCTCAAAATGCTCTAAATGTTGAAAGTAATAGTGAAGGATCAGATAGTGAGGATGATGGCTTACAAGAAGCTTATAATGCTTTGTTCTTAGAAAGCAAAGATTTAGCTAAAAGACTTGGTAAATCTAAAAATGAAAATGTAAAATTGAAAAATCAATTAAAAACTGAGAAAGAAACATTTGAAAAAGGCTTAAAAATTATTCAAGATGAAAATCTATGTCTTCAAGAAATGTTCAAATTGGCTCAAGATGAAACTTTAAAGCTAAAAAAAGATGAGTCAAAAATTAAAAGTGAAAAACAAAAACTGGAATTTGATTTAAATCAGTTAAGGAGTCACAAAATAAAATTTAAAGATAAATTTACTCAAGGGGAAGAGAAATTTGAAAAACTCTTAAGTATTGGAAAACATTTTGGAGATAAAACTGGTATAGGTTTTGATAAGAAATCTAACTCCAAAACTGTTTTTGTGAAAAGTGAGCATTCTTTCTCTAAATCTTCTAGTGTGACATGCTACTATTGTGAAAAGTTGGGTCACCTAAAGTTTGAATGTCCCTTAAGAAAGAAACATCACAAAGAGAAGTTCACTTCTGTCCAACCAAAGGTACATCATAAAAGGGACAATATCAGGCAAAATTTTGAAAGAAGAGATCAAAATCAGCTCTTAAATCAAATAGTAACAAATTTACTAAATGAGCTTCTCAATCATAGAACTGACTCAAAGAATTTCAGCCCATCCCTCCGTCCATCTTCCTTCAATGCGAAATGGGTTCAGAAGGTGAGAGGGCATGTTTAGGCCCCTTGATGTTTTCAGATCCTCCTTGTACGTAATAGGAAAATGTTTTTTTTTTGAGGATCTGACAAATTGGTTGTTGGTGGATCTTTTTTAGTTTCAAATCTTGGTATAAGTGCTTATTTAAAACTGTTGTTTTGTTAAATACGTTTCTCCATGATATTATTGTGTAATACCCTTTGTCAATTTATGAAAAAAAGGGGGAGAAAAATGGTACTAATGTTGAGGGGGAGAAATTTCAAAATCCCACCAAGGTGCCTACGTCTTTTACAGGAATTTTTTTCCAGGCATCATTTCAAGGGGAGAAAAAGAAAAAGACGGAGAGAAGTGTTAGTGCAAGAAATTCAAGTCTTGATATGGACATTGTTTGGGTTATATTTTTTTAAGGACTTGTATTTCATTGTAAAGGAGAAATTGGTGTAATTGGTAGATCTTAGGTTTTTGTCACGAAATTGACAAAGGGGGAGATTGTAAGTGCCCCGGTTCGTCCGAGTCACCCTTATTGTCAATTACGTGAGTCAGTTGAACTTGCCTTGGATGAATAAGAAGATCTACTATGGAGTTGAAGCGTCTACACCGAATACGATATTGGCACACAAGTAAGTGAAGCATAGGAGACCTTAGGCTAAGTCATATACCTAGAAGGCAATTGGAAAATAAATTAAATACATGACTTTCAGCCTCAAGGCCTCATGCAATCTACCAAGGCCTCGCAGCCAGTTATGCTGAGCTGAGCTGAGTCTAGCTGACTCTGTGCGAGCTGACTCAGTCTCTTATAGTTTTCGAAAGTTAAAATATGTGACTGTTTAATTGAGAGGTAATTATGGTAAATTTATTGGAAGCTTATTATGGTAAATAAAATTATCCACATGGTGAGATGGGTAATTATTGTAAATTGATTGGAAGCTTATTATGGTAAATAAATTTATCCATGGTGAGATGTTGCCACCTCTCTTAAGTTTGAATTTGAATATCCTTGGGGAGCTGTCCATAACAATTATGGAACGACTCCTCCATGATTTGTAATCCACTTTACAATATTCTCATCAAGTCCTTGATTAGTGGCTAAAATAAATGATTTGCAAGTCATGCACGGTGGAGATGAGGTGGCTGATATCTGATTGATATCAGGCTGATCTAGCTGAATCATTGACACAGCACATGTGTGCTGTCTTTCCAGCAAATCCCGCTGGCGAGGTCTCGCAGGCGTGACTTACAGTAAACCTGCAAGCTGTCTTTCCATAATTACCTCTGGCGAGGACTCATCAGAAACAGCGAGGCCTCGCTGGCGTGACTTACTGCACTCCTTAAAACTGCTTATAAAATAACAGTAAGGGGGATGTTTTAAGCACCGAAAATACACAGAGAAAACACTTAGGAACAAGATTACCAGTGAGTGATCATTCGGCCTTCTCTCTAGACACCATTCTTTATTATTCTTCTTAGTGAATGTTTGGGTAATCAATACCCCAATCCTAATGAAGAGCAAGGTGTTCATATAGGACTATAAAACCAGTCATACCCTTGTCCTATACTGCTGTGCCGATAGTCATTTTGATGGAGCTAAACTAATAGAAAGGAGCACGCAGATTCAGTAAAGAAGAAAGAGCTTAAAGGAAAACGGTTAAGGCCCAAGGCAAGTTTTCTTTTTGTTTTATTTTAAACATTGTAAAGTGGATTAGAACAGTGTGTTCGAACCACTCTAAAAAATAGGTGTAGAGGATTAGACCGATTGGGTTGAAGCTCTATAAAAAACTAGGTTGTACTATTTGGGTGTGAGACCCATACATAGTATATTTGGGATAGCCCTAGAGAGGGTGAGTCCAACAGTGGATGTAGGTTCAGGTGAACCGAACCACTATATATCGTTGTGCATGTGTGGTTTATATTAATGGTTTGATTCATTTGTTTATCACTTGCACACACATTTATTCCGCTGCACATATTGTTAAATCTGATTTATTTTTAAAAGGGAGCTAAAATTGAAAATCGACATATTCACCCATTCTAAATCGTGCATACTTCTAGTAACGGAATTTCATGTACTAATGGGATAATAATACTGTTTATAATTATGGTTAATGTTTATTGGTACTTTTGGTCCTAGTGTACTGGCGGGTTGCCTGTGATTAGTGTGGGTAGCGGGAGTGGTTTCTCCCTTTTTTTAACAAAAAAGTACCCGAAATAGTATTAACTAGGTTTTGGGAGTTGGTATCGGTCTTAACATGCCTGTAGCTGGACGGGTCGTTACAGTTGGTATTAGAGCACAGTTCAACTCTCAGACTATGTTGTGTGGGAGATGGAGTGAGACTATGGACTAGAGATTATGTTCATCCCTTTGTGATAGGGTAGATGGAACCGAGTTCCATGAGTAATGTAAATGGTATATTTTCATGGGATCTAATTATGGTTCGTGCAACTCCAAATCTAGAGAAAATATTTTCTTTCAAGAAACAGATGACAACTTTGTGATCATTTGTTTTACATGCCATCGCTTCTACCCACTATGATACATAGTCAATGCCTACGACGATATATAGATTGCCGAAAGAGTTAGGGAAAAGTTCCTTGAAATCGATGTCCCAAACATCAAAAAGTTCAATGGTTAGGATGGGGTTTAAAGGCATTATATTTCTATGAGATATACCACATAGTCTTTGACATCTATCACATAAACTGCAGATGATATGGGTATCGTGACACAAGGAGGTCCAATAAAATCCAAACTGCAGGGTTTTTGCAGTTGTCTTTGTTGAGACTTGAAAAATGACATTTTTACTCCTGATTATTGGACTAGTTAGCTCTCAATTTTATATATATTAGGTGCATTTAATATAGTTTGTGAGTTTTGTAGATAAATATGGAAAGTGCAAGAAATCAGTTTAAATACAGAAGAAATTGCAAGGATTTATACTTAAATTGGAAGACCAAGAATTTTTATAATTTAATTCAGACCACCTTTTAGGGATATTGCTGTAAATTGATTAATCTGGATCTAATTATGAGAGTCTATATTAATTCAATATTTTTAGATTTTAAGTGGTGAATTAATTATTTAATTCTGGAAGAGAACCTGCAATTCAAGAGGCCAAATTCTGAAAATCCAAATTCATGGGCCAAAGATCCACTCCAATGGGCCAAGCTATGCTCCACATGCCAAGCATTGGAACATGCTCAGAGTAATCCATGTGCAATTCACAGTCTGGCCAGGCCAGTGTGCAAGTCTAAGTCCAGCAGGCCCAAGTCCAAGTTCAAGAGCTCAAGTCCAAGGTGTTCATTTGAGACCCAATTACTCAAACCCAATTACCAAAAGCCCATACTCGAATTCACTATAAACCCTAAGTCCAAAACCCATGTACACGCCCCAAGCCTTGTGCATGCGTATTTCATATCCACCATCCATTTATCATGTTTAATCCAAACCATCCATCTCATTCATAAACTTAGGAAAACCCTAGAGCCACCTTACCTAATCCATTGCATACATTAGATCTAGGCCATGCATTTCATCCATCATATATATCAACCATTGATCTCAACCCTCCATTAGAAACCTTACCATTTATATAATTTATTTTAACCAATTAACCTTAGAACCATTAGATCCAAACCCAAAGTAATCTAAGTCACTCATTCATAAAACCCTAGGATTAGAAAAACTTGGAACCCAAGCAACCCAATCCTATCCATGCGCATATTACACATCATACACACATCATTTCCTAATCCTTCTCAATTCGCATGATTTTCCGATATCTTTTCCACCTTATTCGAACTTCACAAGTCAACACCTTAGCCATGTCATCAAGCAAACATCCAACCATTCATGCATTTCAACTTTTAATCTCATGTATTGCATTTGCCATAAACACAAATCTTAAATCCCACACATGCAAAATTCGCCCATACCCAATCCAATCCCATGCTATTCGAAATTTCTTTCTTGAAGACCAAGCCAACTTAATCTCCAAGCCACCATTCAACCATGCCTATGTAACCCTAGCCTTGCCATCTTCTTAATCCCATCCACCTATGCTTTATGAGATTTAATCCAAGCCTTTCAATCAACACTTAAACCAAGATTAAATCTCAACCATCTATTCCCACTTGAAGCTTATAAATATGAGCATTAGGGCAACATGAATTTTCGAATTGGGTTGAGGACATCAAGCATGGCATGGACAGAGGAAGAGGAAAGGAGAAAAGCAAGAGAAAATCTTGGAAATTCGAATGCTCTCTGGTTTGAAGTTATTTTTGTTTCCATTGTTTATTTCTTGTATTTTATTGACTCTGTAATGGCCTAGGTCAACAAAATGGTTATGAGAATAAGAGGATATATGAATCGTATGATTTTACGATTTTCGATTTTCGATTCACAACCCTAGACCAATTTCGATTCGATTTGAGTTTGATAACATTGGGTAAAATTGGAGAATGCCATACATTTAGAGCATTGGGAATATTTGTAAAATTTCATGCTCACAAGGTATGTGATAATATGTTTGAGTGAATGTTGCCTTGTGCACATTCCAATGCATAGTTAGGTAAGGTTATGGTTTGACCTCTTTATGCCTATGTGTAATTGATGTGAATATATTGCATCATATACATATTTATGAGTTTCCTAAGTTCCCTATGAGTAGATGTTTATTATAATTGAGAATTCATAGATTTGTGATGTGTTAAGAGTATAATAGAATGTATGATAAATCAAGATTGCCCAAGATATGTAATGTAGGGCCTTGATAACTTCCTATACTTGTGTATGGTTATGAGTAATGCATGTATCAAATGAATTCTCATGATTGTGATTGGAATTCTTAGATGGGTAACTCATAAAATAAACATGATGGATGTGTTTTAATGTCATGTTTGGATTATGTGATGATGTGTACATCACTAGTGAGTACCTATGTTAATAATGGTTGTCGTGGATCGACCGAACCATGTGTAGAATGAATTTCCATGACTTGAACAGGAACTTGATAAAGGGTTAGACTAAGTGATATGGGTGAGTTAAGGTCAATTATCTTAGAACCCAATGGAGTTAACTTGTGCTACAATGGGGATGGGCTAGCATGATAGAGAATGCATGGAATGCAGTGTAAATGCTAAGAAATCCTTTTTTGATATCCCCAAAGTAAAAGTATGACCACTGTAATACCCCGGATTTTCAAACAATGGATATATATGGAAATTGTCCATTTAATTTGTGAATTATTGGATATGGACCTTAGATGGGTAAGGGGTTGGGTAAATTACCCAATTAAGACCCAACGGATTGTGGATATAGTTGCAATTGAAATAAATGGATAAGTTGTATTCAATTGGGTCAAGATTGTTAATTAGGTCAAAATTTGTTAATTGGGTCAAAATGGCCAATTAGGACCCAATGGGTCGTGTTTGACTTGGTTGACCACCAAGTGAGTCCAAGCTTAATTAAGTCGGGGCTGGTTTGAATTGGAAATGGAATCAAGGGATTGAGTTGATTTCAAATGAGTTAAATTAATGTGATGAGTTGAATTAAAGAGTGAGTGAAGTGTGAAGATGAAGGGTTGTTGCTTCAAAAACCAAACCAAGGGTTAGACGTTGGAAGTGTGGGAGTTTCATCTCATGGATGAAACCCCCAAAATGGAACATCAATGGGAGGTGGACCGTTTGGTGGAGGTTACACAAACCAACTCAAGAGAAGACTGTTGGGCACATGGAAGTTTCACCCCATGGATGAAACCCCCAAATGGTCATTAATGAGAGAGGACGGTTTTGGAGTGGTTACCCAATTTAAACAAGGCTACACCGTTGGAGGCTTGGGAGTTTCATCTCATGGATGAAACCCCCAAGTGGAGTATTAAGGAGGGAGGTAAATGGAAATGGGAGTTACAAGTGGTGTCACCAAAGGACACCCCCTTGGCTGAATTGCATTAACCAAGAAAAGAGTGTAGTTTCATTTCACTCTCTCCCTCTCCCTTTCTTGACCGAGCCACTCTCAAGGCAAGAACACTTAGAGAATTTTATCTCATTCTCTCCCTCTCTCTCAAGGCCGATTCTCCTCTCAAGACAAAAGGACTTGGAATAATTTTGATATCAAGCTCTCACTCTCGGCCAAAGGATTAAGAAGGAAGGAGGAAGAGGCTAAGGAAAGAAAGGATCGAAAGAACAAGTCAGAGAGAAGGAAACCGGAGGAGTCGCGGAACCGGTAGGTATTTTGAAAAAAATTTTTAGAGTAAGGAAATATGGTCAAGGAATATGGTTCGGCCATTGCATGGCCGAACCCTGGTCATGTTATGGCTAAGGACCTTTCATATGAACAAAAAGGGGTCGATAAGGTTCGGCCATGATGTGTGGCTGGACCCCATCAAAGGTTAGGATCATGGTTATTGGATTTAAAAGAGAAAATGAGGGACCATAGGGTTCGGCTATGGTGTATGGCCGAACCCCATGGAAGATGATTTAAATGGATGCATCATTTTGTTTTAATGGAAAGGATGAACTATAGGGTTCGGCCATGCTGCATGGCCGAACCCCATGGAAGGACATTGGTTATATTTTTAATGGATTGGAAAGATGGAAATCATAGATTTTAAAAGGGTTTAGATGTACGTAAGAATGGGAACCATCGAAAGATCAAACCATATGTGTATGATACAATTCTAAGGAAAATAAGGAACCATAGGGTTCGGCCATGTTGTATGGCCGAACCCCATGGAAGAGTATTGATGATCATGGAAGATTTAAATGAAGTCATGTTTATGGACTTGGAGTTGTAAATAAAGATCTAAGGATATGAAGTAAACCTCCCCATGGAGGGACTTGTTTATGAAGTTAAGATGGTAAATATGGAGATAAGATATCATGGGTTCGGCCATATTGTATGGCCGAACCCCATGAACCGTTTGATGGAGCATTTTAAAGGGATTTAATTATATATATATATATATATATGTTCTTAGATTATGTTATGGGTTATGGATTTGTATGAATGGCAAGGATGTAAATAAGTGAAAATAATGGACCATGGCTTCGGCCATGGTATATGGCTGAACTCCATAGGGAATAGTTGGTCGACTTGGGGTTTTATGTTCTGATGTATGAATCATTTATGAATCTAGGTAATGGATCAATTTCGGACCTAAGCACGAAGGGATGAGAATAATGGCAAATGTGTAAATATGGTTGGAAATGATAGACCATGGGTTCAGCCATGGTGTATGGCTGAACCCCATAAGAAAAGTTTTGTGGACTTAAGTGGTTACTAATGTTTAATAATTATTGTATAAGTGATTAGAGTTATGATTCAAAAATGGCAAGATCTTGCATCAAAGGATTACAAAGAGGGACCAAACTCAAGTGAGTGAGGTTCGGCCATGTTGTATGGCCGAACCCCACTAAGGTGTAGTTTGTGGACTAAATGTTTAAATGAAGAATTTGGTGATGAGTGATTAATAAATCAAGAGAGGCACTAAAACCAAGTGAGTGAGGTTCGACCATGGTGTATGGCCGAACCCCACAAAGTGTGTTTATGGACTTGGACATTATTGTAAATCAAATGGGACTTTAGTTTGATTGGTTGAGATGTTATAAGGTAACGGGACCTCACTAGGGGTGCACGATCAGTGAGCGATTTTCGGACGAGAACTCAAGGACAAACTAGTGGTCATTGGTAGGATTCTACCTCTTTGAAACTATGGTTATGTAATATGGTTTAACTTCTTATTTTGATGGTTTATGTTGTAAAAATGTTATGTTTAAAATATGAGATTTTAAATGCTATGATTTGTATAATTGCATAGCATGTGGACATTTGCATCTCATGCATGGCATGGGAGGAATGATATGTAACTGGAGATCCACACTCCGTCGGGGCGTCCGTAATACAATCATGGGGAATACCTTGATGAGGAGTTTTCCATCAAGAGGTAACTGGAGATCCACACTCTGTCGGGGCATCTGTAATACAATCGTGGGGCATACCTTAATTAGGAGTTTTCCATCAAGAGGTTACTATGTGTTTGTGATGGGTGGGACTCATTGCATATGATAGCATGGCATTGAATCGGCATGATTATGATCTTTATTAGCATGCAATGTTTCTTGTTTTTATCGGTAAGATTGGATTCTATTATCATACACTGTTTTGCATACAAGGCTTTATAAGTATGGTATGACTCATTATATCTGGATTTTTGGTACTAACCCATGTGTTAGCCTTACTTGGAATTCCTATTGGGCGCGTTGTCTAACGCCCTACTTCTACCCTAGTTGATGACACAGGAAATGAACGGAACGAGGAATGAGATCGGAGCCAAGCTTAGGAGCTTGGGTATGTTTAATGTTATTTTTGTAGTGGCCCGGAATTTTTAAATTAATATAAATGTGGATATTATTTATTTTCATGATGAAAATTGAAAAAATTGGTGGAATAAATGGTAAATGGGCCAAAGTTTGGGCAAAGGCCCAATGGATTATGGAGTTGATTTAAATTCATTTAAAGGGGCAATGAGGGTTAAATGGGTCAAGAATGGTCAAATTGGGTCAAATACCCATTTGGGACCCAATGGGTCAAGATGGTTAAGCTCTAAGGTAAATGGGTAAGATGAAAGTGTAATTGGGCCATGGGCCCAATGGTGAGTCATTTAGAATGAATGGAATGAAATTTAAATTACCTAAGTTATTTGCAATTAAACCAAGGTGATGTGGCCAAGTGGGACCCACCTCCACCTCACCAAGTGAGGTGGCGTGTGGACCCAAGGTTTGGTGGGGCCAACCACCATGGTTGAATTGGTCAACCATGGGTGGATGTATAAGGTAATTTAAGTAAATGAGAATTAAAGTAACCAAAATATCTAAATATTAAATGATTAAAATTATCCAAATGAGGTAGTCAAAGTGGGGTCAAAAGGTGAAAACCAAATCAACTCATCCCAAACTCAAAAAAATAAAACACGTTGGGACTTAGGGGGGTGGAGTCATAAGCCATAAAGCAATATAAATATCTTGTGGGTGGGTGGAGAGAGTTAATGTAAAGTGAAGGTTAAATAACCAAGGGGATAAATATGGGTTTACACCTTATCCTTTTCATTTTACCCTCAACTCACTCTCTCCATCTCTCCCATTCTTCCATTGCCGTTCCACACTAGCAAGGAAAAGAGGAGAAGAAAATTAAGAAAGAAAAGAGAAGAGCTCAAGGAGAGGAAGAAAAGGTTGGACCACCATCTCAAGGTAAAGATCTTGAGACATTTTTCCCATCTCCATCCTCTTCTCTCTCTCAATTTAAACCCTAACTTGGCTGATCCTAAGGTTGGGGGTTGCCACCATTGATCAAGCCTCTTGACCTATTAAAGATCAAGAGGAAGGAGAGAGGAGGCTAAGGAAACCGACGGGAGCGGCGGAAGTCGGAGGAGACGACGGATTGTGAGTATTTCTTAAAACAAGAAATTTTGGATTTTTAGGGTTTAAGATTTGAAATTTATTTTTGTAGAATTTAATGGTGGTTACATAAATTTATGCCATGGATGTTAAACCCATCAAATGAGAGGGTGGAAGATGGAGGAAACCCTAAATGGATGAATTAGGGTTAGGGAAAATAAATAAGTAAATGTAGTATGTGCATTGTGTAATTTATTAAATTGAGCATGGAATTGGGTGATTAGGTGTTTGGTTTAATTAGTTAGGGTTTAAGGAATAGAAAGTGGGTAAAACCCTAATGGAGAAAAATTAGGGTTAAGGAAAAATAAAAGGGACTAAGGATAGTACATGCTTAATGTGATCAAACATAGAGGTATATGCAATTTTTTTTGAGTCAAGGACCATAGGGTTCGGCCATGTAACATGGCCAAACCCATGGTAAGTAATGTATGATTTATTAGGGTTTGAAAAATGGAAGGCAATGAGGATTTTTAACTAATGAATTTTAGTAAATGAATGAATGTGGGAAAGTTTTAAAATGGTGTTATGATGAAAATGCAAAGAGGTGTATAGCCTTGAAAGGCATGGATGAAGTGAACCTTGAACCCTATGGTGATGAAATGATGATTCAAATGGGGTTAAGAATATGGTTTAGATGCATGATTTAAAACCCTCAAAGAAGGATTATTGGTGGATCTAAATGATGTAAATGGACCCAAGAAAAAATGGGAAATAGGCATCATGGATTCGGCCATGGTGTATGGCCGAACCCATGACCCAATGTTAGGTCATGTTATAGGCCAAATTTGGAATTATGCATGTGTTAAATCAATGGAAATGAGGCTAAGTTAAGGGTTGATTTTTAATGATCTTGTAACATGGTTAGGGATCATTAATGGACCTAAGTTGTGGATCAATTTTGGGCTTAGGTAGGCATGAATGAATGAGTAATTGTTTATGTAAAAGGGGTAGTGGCAAAACCGTAATTAGTGGCCAAATTCAAGAATTCCATGGAAATTGATCATGGACTTAGGGGATCTAATGTAATAACCTTATAAGTGATTGATAAAGCCTAGGGTGGCCGAATTTTAAGACTTATGGGATTAAAAGGTTAAATAAATGATATGGGACCCACAAAACCTAAATAGTGACTGGTTTTTCATATGGGCTTAGAAATGGTTAAAACATGGACTAATGATGAATGTGTAATAAGGTACTGGACTTCGCAGGCGGTGCGCGATCGGCAACCGGGTTTATCGAACGGAAAATGAAAAAGGACACGAGTCGGTATTCGGTAGGATTCCTACATTTTTGTAAGCCATGGATTGGGTGATGTTTTCTTTAATTTATTTTGGAAAACATGTAGTTGTCTTTAAGATGAGTTTTGGATTATACATCTTGTGATGTTTTCTTTTAAATTATTTTGGAAATTATGTGAATGCTTATGATGGGTTTTGGATTAAATATTGTGGGATGGTTTCCCTTTGATTTAGTTGGAAATCTTGTAATTTTTTAAGATGGGTTTTATTACTATTGAATTTCATATATTACATGGCAAATGGCATCTACATCTCATGCATGGCATGGGAGGCATAGGACAGGGGAAGGATGAAATGAAACCGGAGTCCATGCTCCGTCGGGGCGACCGATAAACAAGCATGGGGAAATTTCACATATGTATTATTGTACCTTGACGATGCCTTACCGTCAAGGGGGATGTTGTATTTATTGTTATACCTTGATGATGGTTCTTCCATCAAGGGGGATATTGTATTTGTGGTTACACCTTGACGAGGCCTTACCGTCAAGGGGGATGTTGTATTTATTGTTATACCTTGATGATGGTTCTTCCATCAAGGGGGATATTGTATTTGTGGTTACACCTGGACGAGGTCTTACCGTCAAGGGGGATATGGCATCGGGATAGTAAGGATGATGGGTGGGATTCATAGCACAGACACCCATGACATGACATTCATTCTATGACTTTTCGTTATGTATTATCTATATGCTTTGTTATCACTAATCCATGTGTTAGCCCTACTCGGAGTCCTACTGGGCGCGTGGTCTAACGCCCTACTTCTACCCTAGCTGATGACGCAGGAAATGCCGGAGCAGAAGGATGGGACGGGAGCCAAGCTTAAGAGCTTGGGAAGGCGGACTAATTATTTTATTTAAGTTATTTTGAGAAATGTGTATTTGATGTAGTTTAATTTGTCGGAAATGTAATAATTGAGATTACTTACTATATTTTGGACATTATGGTTTTAAGGATGTTTAGTGATTGAATGAATGTAACTTCCCTGCTATCTAAGAATTTGTAGATTAGGCTCTTTTATATTTTTCCGCAATTGGTTTAAATGTTCCCCGATGCTTACTTCTACGTGTGAACCATTCTCCGTGGACTTCATTCCACGCACACGTAGGGTTGGCCAGTTAAGGGCCGGGTTTTAGAAGCTCGGACTTAACTCGCGTCGTGACGTTCGCGCCCTTTGTCACTTTTCCTTTTTTTAAAAAAAAAAAATTAGACTCTGATTTTCCGTGAAAAGGGGCGGGCGTTACAATTTTATTTAAGTTACTCATGGATATTGTATTTGTAACACCCCAATTTCTCAATGAGATGGATAATTACGAAAATGCCCCTGGATTGGTAAATTTATTAATTATGATGTTAAATAAGAAAATTGTAATAGCCTGAATTTTTAAATCAGTATATATATGGCATTTATTTTTATAATAGAAAAATTGGAAATTTTGATATTATGGATGTTAAATGGATCGAATTTTGGGGCAAAGGCCCAAGTATGGTCCAATGGACCATGGGGTGAATAGAACTCATTTAAAAGGGGTCAATAATGGTCAAAGTGGGCCCGATAACCATGTGGGACCCAATGGATCAAAATTTATTCAAAACTCTGAGGTAAATAGTAGAAAATAATTTAACTGGGCCATGGGCCCAATGGTGGCCCAATTGATTTAAAAAGGGTGAATTGGAATTAAACCCTCTAAGTTAGTAATGAAATGAAATGGCATGACCAAGTGGGACCCACCTCCACCTCACCAAGTGAGGCGGCGTGTGGACCAAGGCAAAGGTGTGGCCAACCATCATGGTTGACTTGGTCAACCATGGATAAATTGAGAGGACTAAGGTGGATTAAGGAGAACTAAATTGATTTAAATTATTGTAAAATTATCTAAGTTAAAATTAATGGAATTAAAGTGACATGGCCAAGTGGGGCCCACCTCCACCTCATCAAGTGAGGTGGCGAGTGGGGTAGGTATAGGTGGGGGACCATCCACCATGGTTGACTTGGTCAACCATGGGTGGATTTCTTAAAGAGATAGATTAATGAAATTAAATTAGATGGGAAATAATTAACCTAAAGGATCCAATTAATTAAATTAATTAGATTGGTCAATTAGGGTCAACATGGTTAAGTCAAAGGGGACAAGTCAATGGTGGTTTCATCTCATTGAAACCACCTAAGAAAACACAAAAATACCATGGACTTAGGGTGGTGGTTTTATCTCAACCACCTCCACTCCAAACATGGTGACCCATACCCAAATGATGTTGGTCAAGTAGTCAAAGGGGGGAAGACCCAAACCACCCATTGTCAAACACCAAAACCAATGGCTAGTGGTGGTTTTGTCTCAACCACCACCACCAAAGTCAAGGTAGCCCATGCTTGGTTGGTGGAGCCATAATGGGGGAGTATGGTCCAAGTAAGACCAAAGAAATGAGATGAGTTTTACCTTAGCCTTTCCATTCCATCTCACTCTCTCCCTCTCTCCCTCACTCACCAAAACCGTCCCTCACTTCCATAGAGAAGAAAAGAAGAAAACTTAGAGGAGAAGAAGAAAAGAAAGGAAAGAAACTAAGTGTTGGAAAACCACCACCAAGACCAAAGTTTGGGGTGATTTTCTCATCACCTTCCCCTCTCCCTCTCTCAAGAAAACCCACTCAATCTTGGCCGATCCTAAGCTTAGAGGGCTTCACCATTTGATCAAGCTCATCTTGACCGTACATCAAGGAGAAGAAGAGAAGAGAAAGCTAAGGAGAGCAAAGAAGAAAGAAGGACCGGAGGAGTCGTCGGGTGGTAAGAATTCTTAAAACAAGAGTTTATATATTTTTTAAGATAGGATATGGAATCCATTTCTTAGACTAAATGTGGCCAAAAATGTTGTGGACCATGGATCTAAGATCCATCCAACTGTAGGATAAGAAATGGATGAGATGGAAGAGATGGTTTAAGGAAAAATAAAATGACATGGATAAGATGGACCATGAACCATGGGTTCGGCCATGGTGTATGGCCGAACCCTATGGTGTTGAAAAGTGGTTTTTTTAAATGGGTTTAAAGGATGGAAATGATGGATTAATATGTTAATATTTTGGAAGTTTTAAAAGGGCCAAAATGAATGAGGGTTATTGATTTTAAAAATGGATTTTTAGTGAAGAAAAACCATGGACAAACATGGGTGAGATAATGGCCTTAAAATGGCACCCATGAAAGTGAACCATGAACCATGGGTTCGGCCATGGTATATGGCCGAACCCTATGGTAAGGTTTGGTGATTTTGATGAAAGTAAAAAGAGTGGAAAATTATGGAGAGAGATGATAATTTTAATAGATTTATGAGTAAGGTATGTGATGTCTTAAATGGGATGAAAAATGGAGATTTAAATGGATGATTTAATTTCATTAGAGATAGGATTAAAAGGGGATAAAATGAACCCAATAAAATGGAATTTAGGTATCATGGGTTCGGCCATGGTGTATGGCCGAACCCATGACCCCTTTATGGCCACATTTTGGGCCAAATATGGAATGCCGTATGAGATTAAACGATTTCAAATTTTATTAAATTAGGTGGCTGATTTTGTTGCATGTTAGGTCATGGTTAATGAATCCTTAATGGATCTAAGTTATGGGTGAATTTTAGACTTAAAATATACATGAATGGGTGAATGATTAAACATGGAAGTGAGAGTGGAAAAATGGTAATTATTAGCCACATTGAAGAACCATGGGTTCGACCATGGTACATGGTCGAACCCTATGTGGGTTGGACATGAAAATGGATATATTATGAAGGAATATATGAAACGGATAGTTGCTGCATTTTAGGCTCGCAAATCGAAATATTTAAAATGGGCAAAATGGGAATTATGCATATGGTTAAGCCAATGAGAAATGTGGCTAAGTTAAGCGTTGATCTTGATAAACTTGTAATGTATTTAGGGATCACTAATGGATCTAAGGGTGTGATCAGTTACGGATTTAATCATGAAATAAAATACGGACTAATTCGGTAAATATGTAATAAGGTATCGGGACGTCACAAACAGTACGCGATCGGCGACCGGATTATCGAATGGAAACGTAACGGGACGCTAAGCGGTATTCGGTAGGATTCCTACCTCTTTGTAAGCCGTGGATATGTGATGGTGATTTTAAATTATTTTGATGATTATGTGATTTGGCTTATGATGGATTTTTTATTATGAATTATACGTTCATACTATGGTTTATATATTTTGATATTATGCATTATATGGCTATGTATGATATATATTAAGTTATGGTTTATATATATATATATATATATATATATATATATATATATATATATATTACATAGCATAATGCACTTACATCTCATGCATGGCATGGGCGGGAAAATAATGAAACTGGAGTTCATGCTCCGTCGGGGCGACCGAGAATCAGACATGGGGATAGCTCTTATGCTATAACCGGAGTCCATGCTCCATCGGGGCGACCGAGAAGCAAACATGGGGACACCTTGACGGGGCTTTGCCGTCAAGGGGGATACGATATTTTATGATGATACAGTGGATGGGTGGGACACATGACATAGGTACCCATGGCATGGCATTCATCATATGTTTATTATATTATTGTCGGTATGCATGTTATCACTAACCCATGTGCTAGCCCTACTCGGAATCCTACTGGGCGCGTTGACTAACACCCTACTTCTACCCTAGCTGATGACGCAGGAGATGGCGGAAACGGTGGACACGCCGGGAGCCAAGCTTAGGAGCTTGGGAAGCGGATATCTAGTTTTATTTAAGTTTCATTTTGGAGATGTAATTTAAAGTAGCTTAGCTCGTCGGACTGTATAATTTATATTTCTTGCTATGGTTTGGACTACATTATGGACAATATCATTTTGAGTCATAATTATGAACATAGGGGTATTTTAGTAATTTAGTAATGTATCTTCCCTTCTATCTAAAACTGGTAGGATAGTCTCTATTATAATGTTCCGTATATAATTATATTCCACGAGCTTACTTTCTAAGCGTAAACCATTCTCGTGGACTTCGTTCCGCGCACGCGTAGGGTTGGCCAGTTGAAGGCCGGGCTTTAGAAGCTCGGACTCAACTCGTGTCGTGACGTCTGTGCCCTTTGTCACTCTTCATTTAAAAAGAAAAAAATATAGACTCTGATTTCGGTGAAAAAGGGGCGGGTGTTACAAAAATAGTGAGGCCCATTGCTCAAATTAAAACCCTATGAGCACATTATAAATATCAAATTTAATTGGATGGGTAATGTACATCAATTTGGGTCAATATGGTTAATTGGGCCAAAGGACCCAATTGGACTCAATGGGTCATAATGGACTTATTAGACCATTGGGTGAGCCCAAATTTAATGGGGTTAAGCTGAATTGATTGGAAATTAAGTGGAGCATAAATGGGTAGGCTTGATGCATATGTAAAAACCAAATGTAAATGGCTAAAACAGCCCATAAATGGGTTATGTTGTCAAAACGGGTCAAGGAGCTAAATGGGGACCCAATGGGTCGGGTTGACCAAGATTGACAATGGTTGACCGTGTGGGCCCTCAAATGAGCTCAATGGTGAGTCAAATCAGGTTGAGTTAGATTGGAATGAGTTGCATTTAAATTAAATGGTTGGGTTGACTCAAGTGTAATTAATGTATGGTATTTAATGTGGTGAGTTAAGCCATTGAGTTAGGTGAGTCAAAATGGAAATCAAAGGGGCTGTAAAATCAGAGAGTTGAAGGAAATATGAGGAGGTTTCTTGGTCTCAAACAAACCAAAACAAGTCCCACACGTTGGGGACTTGTTATGGTGGTTTCCATGCTAAGTTTTAAATGGAAATGCATGGGAATTGGATGAGATACATGGGGAGTTGAATAGTTGCATTGGCTGTTGCCAATGGGTGTCTTGGTTGTGCCAAGTGACCCTTTGGTTTAATCAAGAATTTATGAGGGAAATTGAGAGGTTAAGTGGCTGATTTACAAAAGAGGATGACCACCCCATTTGGCCGATTTTCACACAAGGAATCCTAAGAATCCTCATCTCTCTCCCTCTCTCCAAACTCTTTCTCTTGGCTGAACCAGCAGTGGTGTTTTCACCAATTGATCAAGCATAAACCAGCAAAGGAAGGGAGGCTAAGAAAGATAGGAAGTAAAGAGCAAAGGCAAGAGGAAAAGCTTGGAAAACTTGGTAAGTATTTCCATGGGTTTTTGGTTAATAAAATGGGATTAATGAATCATGATTTGGCCATATCTTGGCTGAATCCATCAAGGATTAGATCTTGGATGGTGTTTTACAAAAGCGATGAAAAATGGATCAATGGGTTCGGCGACTTTGGATGGCCGAACCCCATGAAAAGAATTGGTTAATTTTGATGGTTTTTGTAAGATAAAACCATGCAAGTGTTGGACTGTTTTAGATGTTTAAGATGCAAGTTTTGAAAAGGTTTAAATCATGATCTTGAGTGTCATGTTTTGGGTCATGGACTGACCGATTGTATCAAGGAATTTAACCTTGAATAAAGTTTGTTTAAATGGTAGAAATATACATGAAAAGAGTGGATTAGGTTCATGGTTTTGAAGTCTACAAACCATACCTACGGTGGAGGCATTTACATGTTTTAATTGGGTCATATTATGGCTGAATCCTATTGTTTGTATGGCTTAGATGCAGTGGATAAATTATGTAAGATTATTGGAAGAATTGCATCAAAAGGACCATATGGTTCGGCCATGTGAATGGCCGAACCCCATGCGTCATGTTATGGGTGCTTATGTGATTTAAAATGGAAATATGTTTGCTGCTTTGGGTCAGCCATTGGATGGCTGAACCGTGTAGTGATCATGGTTAAAGGGTAGAGTCCAATTGGTATGTAAATAATGGAATCATTGGGCAAAAGAACCATAAGGATACATGAACCCCATGGACTTTTTTGATGGGAGATTGTGGTTTGTTTTATGATTTGGATTAAGGAATCATACATGATAATTATGGAACAATATGAAGTATTTAAAAGGGTACCAAGTGAACATTTGGACAAGTCATGGGTCGGCCATTTCATAGCCGAACTATGGGGTACTATGGCTAAATTAGGACATGGAGGTTTAAATGGGAAAGCCATAGGGTTAGGCCATATGTATGGCTGAACCCAAGGACCATGGTTATGGTGTTGTGAATCAATTTTATAGAAATAATTGGTGGTTTTAAAGTTATTGCATGATAAAGTTATTTATTGGTAGCAATGGCATAAAGGTAATTATTGATGAAATGATTAAAGATGGAATGATCATAGGATTGGATGCATGGACCCAAACCAAAGTGGTATGGTTAGGCCATGTTGTATGGCCAAACCCTACCAAGGTATTTTTGTGGTATATGATGTTTAATAAGGATTAAATAAAAGAGAGATCAAATGAAAATGGAGGTTAAACCCTAAGGTGATGAGGTTCGGCCATGGGTATGGCCGAACCCCACAAGATGACTTTTGGGTCTTAAGATGTGAATGGAAATTTAAAATGATAGTATGATTGACTTGTTGTTACATCACAAGGTAACGGAACGTGAACGGCATACGAGTCGTGAACGGGAGACGCTAAAGAAAGATCTAGCACTGAAGTGAATCTTCAGTAGGTTTCCTACCTACTTTTAACCACAGTTTTATCTTGGTTTTTACAAGACTCATGTTTATTTTATTGGTTTTGAATGATGGATATTATTTACATGTTTTATATATACATTGGTATCTCATGCATGGACATGGGATGATGATTGTGGAAACCGGAGCCCACACTCCGTCGGTATGCCCGTGATGCAACTGTGGGGCCTCCTTAGGGGATGAGGGTCCCGCCAGGAGGATTATCTGTCGATTATGGACACCGGAGCCCACACTCCGTCGGAATGCCCGTGATGCAACTGTGGGGCCTCCTTAGATGGTGACTTTCCCGCCAGGAGGACTAATATGTTGATAAAAGACACGTCAAGTGATGGTGATATGTATGTGTGATGGGGTGGGGCTCATTACATTTGCATACATACATAGCATGGTTTTATATGTTTTTGATAATCAGATATTTGATATATGCATGATTTATAATCTAACCATGTGGTAGCCTTGATCGGAAATCCTACTGGGTGCGTTGATCTAATGCCCTAATTCTATCCTCAGAGGAGAATGCAGGAAAAAGGAAGGGGAAAGAGAAGGTTGATGACCAGGAGGGGAGCCAAGCGTTAATGCTTGAGTGCTGGATTGGATTTATAACTGCTGTTATTTGAATACATTTTTATGGACATGTAATAATGAAGATATTTGCTATGGTTTGAGAATGCCTTGATGAATCTTAATTTGGTTTAAGTAATCTGAAAAGAGTGACTTGTGTTTTGCTATCTAATCAGTTTATTCCGCAGTTAGTCTATTTTAGTCCGCATGACATTGTTTAGTTCCATGTGTGGTTTGTTATCGTGGGTTTAGTCCACGCACACATGGGTGGCCAGTTAAGGGTCAGACTTGGGTAGTCTGGACTAAACTCTCGTCGTGACGCCACCCGCTCTCTTCCGGTGTTATTCTATTAAATAAAAAAAAAAATTTAGACTCTGATTTCTCGGAGAGGGCGGGACGTTACAGTATTTGAGTAGCTAGTAATTGAGAATGTAATAACGTAGATATATTTGCTATGGTTTGGATGGTTATTAGTGGATATTCAACTTAAGGTAACTATTATTAAATGATGGATGTACTTTGCTATCTAAATGGAATATAATTATTATTCTATTATATCTCCGCATGTATGAATTATTCCGCAAGTTAACTTGAGTACGTGTGAACTGTTTTAGTGGACTTGGTCCACACACACGTATGGTTGGCCAGTTAAGGGTCGGGCTTTAGAAGCTCGGACTTAGCTCTCTTTGTGACGTCCCGCTCTTTATCACTCTTTGTTTATTTTAAAAAAAAAATAGACTCTGACTTTCAGAAAGCGAGTGAAAAAAGGGCGGGGCGTTACAACCACTCCCCAATGTCAACCCAAATATGAAAATAATGAAATACGGTTGATCTGATCCACTATGTGGTATGTAGGCAACTGAGAGCATTGTGCCTGTAAGGTCTCGGAATTTGGGAATTAATATAAATGTGAATATTAATTATTTTAATGATGGAAATTAGAAAATTGGTGGAGAAAATGGTAAATGGGCCAAAATTGGATAAAGGCCCAAGTGTGGCCCAATAGACTATGGTTTGGATTTAAATTTATTTAAATGGGTCAAGAATGGTCAAATTGGGTCAAATACCCATTTGGGACCCAATGGGTCAAGATGGTTAAGCTCTAAGGTAAATGGGCTAGTGGGAAATGTAATTGGGCCATGGGACCAATGGTGATCCATTTAGAGTGGGCTTAATGAAATTCAATCACCCTAAGTAATTTGGAATTAAACAATGGTGGTGTGGCCAAGTGGGACCCACCTCCACCTCATCAAGTGAGGTGGCATGTGGGCCAAGGTTTGGTGGGGCCGACCACCATGGTTGAATTAGTCAACCATGGGTGGATGTATAAGGTAATTTAAGTAAATAAGAATTAAAGTAACCAAAATATCTAAATATTAAATGATTAAAATTATCCAAATGAGGTGGTCAAAGTGGGGTCAAAAGGTGAAAACCAAATCACCTCATCCCAAACTCAAAAAATAAAACACGTTGGGACTTAGGGGGGTGGAGTCATAAGCCATAAAGCAATATAAATATCTTGTGGGTGGGTGGAGAGAGTTAATGTAAAGTGAAGGTTAAATAAACAAAGAGATAAAGATGGGTTTACACCTTATCCTTTTCATTTTACCCTCAACTCACTCTCCATCTCTCCCATTCTTCCATTGCCGTCCCACACTAGCAAGGAAAAGAGGAGAAGAAAATTAAGAAAGAAAAGAGAAGAGCTCAAGGAGAGGAAGAAAAGGTTGGACCACCATCTCAAGGTAAAGATCTTGAGACATTTTTACCATCTCCATCCTTTTCCCTCCCTCAAGTAAGCCCTACCTTGGCCAATTCTAAGCTTGGAGGTTTCCACCATTGATCAAGCATCTTGACCTACCAAAGATTAAAAGGAAGGAGAAAGGAGGCTAAGGAAGCCGACGGGAGCGGCGGAAATCGGAGGAGACGACGGATTGTGAGTATTTCTTAAACAAGAAATTTTGGATTTTTAGGGTTTAAGATTTGGGATTTATTTTGTAAATTTAATGGTGGCCTATTGATTTTATGCCATGGATTTAAAATCCATCAATTTGAAGGATGGAAAGTGGACAAAACCCTAATGGGTAAATTAGGGTTAGTTTAAGGAAAAAATAAATGGATTAAGGAATGTAATGTAATTAAGTTATTAAGCATGGAATTATGTGGAATTGGAAGGTAATGTGTGATTTTCTTAGGGTTTTAAGGTATGGAGGACATTGTGTAATTTAATTATGTAAAAACGGAAGCATGGAGAATGTTAATGATTTTAGGGTTTTAAAATGATTAAATGTAGGCAATTGAGGAAATTATAATGGAGTGTTTAAGGTTAAAATTATTGGATCATGAACCATGGGTTCGGCCATGGTGAATGGCCGAACCCTATGGTGGTGTAATGGATTGGTTTAAATGAATAAGGTTAGATTAATTAAATGACTAATCTTAATGGTCATGTGACATAATTGAATGGATCATTAATGGACCTAAGTTAGGTATCCAAGTTTATAATCAATTATGAACTTAGTTAGGCAAGGGTGAGTGGTTGATTAACCATGGAGAAGAGGTAGTGGCAAAACCGTAATTAATGGCCAAAATGAAGAACTCCATGGGAGAGGACCATGTATTTAGAGGCACTAAGTGATAAGTTTATGTATGGTTAAATAAAGCCTAGGAGGCTGATTTTAGACTCATGTACTTAAAAATATATAATGGATTAAATGGGACCCGCAAAACCTAAATAGTGACTGATTTTCATATGGACTTGGAAATGTGAATGGACCTAGAAATAGTTAAAATGTGGACTGATTATGTGTATGTAATAGGGTATTGGATATCACGAACGGTACGCGTATCGGTAGCCGGATTATCGGACGAAGCCGAAAAAGGACGCGAGTCGGTATTCGGTAGGATTCCTACCTTTTTGTAAGCCATGGATTGTGTGATGGTTTCGTTGATTTATTTTGGGAATTTTATGGTTTATTTTATGATGAGTTTTAAATCATGGTTTATGTATCTTATATGGCATAATGCAAGATTATGAGTTATATGCTAAGTTATGAAGGCTATATTATGACTATGGAATATACATATTACATAGCATAATGCATTACATCTCATGCATGGCATGGGCGGAAAAAAATAAACAGACCGGAGTCCATGCTCCGTCGGGGCGACCGAGAACAAGCATGGGGACACCTTGATGAGGCTTTGCCGTCAAGGGGGATATTTTGCGGTTGGATATATCTTGACGAGGTTTTTCCGTCAAGAGGGATATGACAGTACATGGCAGGAATGATGGGTGGGATTTATAACATTGACACCCATGGCATATCATTTACTTATATTTCAGTATATGGTGGTTTATAGTTTTCACTGTGTTATTATCTGTATGTGGTTATTACTAACCCATGTGCTAGCCCTACTCGGAATCCTACTGGGCGCGTTGTTCTAACGCCCTACTTCTACCCTAGCTGACGATGCAGGAGATGGCGGACCGGAAGGGCGAGACGGAAGCCAAGCTTAGGAGCTTGGGGAGGCGGATTAATTATTTTGTTTTACTTCATTTTGGAAAAGATGTATTTGTATAGTTAGCTTGTCGGAAATGTAATAATTTAGGTAGTTTGCTATGTTTAGGTATTATTTTGGATAATACAGTATAATGGCATTTTCGTAATTAATTGGGTATTTCTTCCCTGCTATCTGAAGAACTGGTAGGATAGTTCTATGATCATCCGCATTTATTATTATGTTCCGTGAGCTTACTTGCTACGCGTGAACCATACTCGTGGACTTATGTTCCACGCACGCGTAGGGTTGGCCAGTTAAGGGCCGGGCTTTAGAAGCTCGGAACTTAACTCGCGTCGTGACGTCCGCGCCCTTTGTCACTTTTATTTAAAAAAAAAAAAAAGTACTCTGATTTTACGGTGAAAAGGGGCGGGCGTTACAGTGCCTCAGCTCGATCAAAAGATGCATTGTGTCATCCATTTATATTTAGGATGATGTAAGATGTTGAGCAAAGGGATTGGTGGGATATACCTTCCCTAATATAGACCCCTAATGCTACATGTTGGATCCCTCGAAGGAGGCCCGAAGAGGTTATGATTCCTTGGGAGTCCCGATATGATGAGACATATATGTTTGTTCTCGAGTAAAGCCTAGAGTGGCTAGAGAACTGTGAAAATTCTTAAGTTGGGCAGACGAGGACTTTGGCACTAAGATGTATGTGAGTAGGTCACTTGATTATATTGAGAAGTAGTATGGGTACATCCCTCACTTGATGATTATATTGAGACGTGGTATGGGGCATTCCCTCTCGTGATATTGATTATATTGAGGCGTGGTATGGCTACGTCCCTCACGTGATGATTCTTTTGAGACGTGGTATGGGTGTGTCCCTCACGTGATATTGATGATTGAGGTGTGGTATGGGAGCGTCCCTCACGTGAAATTGATGATTGAGACGTGGTATGGGTATGTCCCTCACGTGATATTGATAACGTTATGCCTCAATCCGTTGAAAAAGGAAATTGTCTGATCAGTAGATCATTGTGTCTCACTTTTGTATAGTTAAAATGATGAGATAAGTATATATATTCCATGAGTAAGGCCTAGAGTAGCCATGAGACCGTGGGAGCCTTGGTATGACCATACGGAGACTGTGGCATTGAGATGTATATGTGACTTGGTCACTTGATATTGAGACGTGGTATGGGTACGTCCCTCACGTGATTATGATGGTTCACTGACCGTTCCACAGAGATATTCGGGATGGTGGGGTTGGCTACGGAGACTTGGTCCCATAGGGTTGCCGTCGAGGAGTAGGTCCCTCACATGCTACGTGCTGGAGGGCGCTCTCACGGCTATTTAGTACACTTGATGTGCGTTGATGCGCAGAGCTAGATACTATTTTACCCCATGGGGGTGGTGTTAAATTCGTTAGACGCGGTCCGACCACCTTAGAGCTTGACTGAATCACCCTTGAGGTGAAGGGATGTAGGGCGAGGTAGACTTGATCACGCTAGTCATGGGTCTCCCGTTTAGTAAGTCATGGGCCCTAAGTCTTTCCAGGGGTCGTGGTATATTTATGATATGCTATGATGATTTGATATTGTTGCCACAGTCACGTATTGATTCATTCGAGTGTTGTTCCTACGGATAGAAGATCTCACGGTAAATGATGTGCCCCTCGATTAGTTATGCCCATGGATGGATTATACCCATGGAGGGATTATATTCATGGATGGTTATTACCCATGGATAGATGATACTCACTGATAAAGTGTTACCAGGGATGGATGTGTATACCCATGGACGATGGTTCCCATGGTGGTGCTTGGATGTTGGTCTTAGGGTAAGCCTGTTGGTTCCATGGTAGACGTATTGGTCTTATGTTAGACATGTTGGTCCATCGTAGGTGTATTGATATTATAGTGGACATGTTGGCCCCATAGTAGACGTATTGGTCTTATGTTTGACCTGTTGGTCCTATGATTAGACATATTGATTCTACGAATGTATAGGTTATGCCCATGGAGTGATTATATTCATGGATGGTTATTACCCATGGATAGATGATACTCACTGATGGAGAGTTACCAAGGATGGATGATGAATCCCATGGATGTTGTTCCCATGGTAGACATATTGGATTCATGCCTAGATATTGATTATATGGTGGGCATATTGACCCCATGATAGATATAGTGCTCCCATAGTAGACTTATTATTCTCATAGTGGACGTGACGGTTCTATGGATAGATATGGTTATTCCCATGGAGGGCTTTGTGACCATGGATGAGTATTGTGTATCGTGGATAGATATTCCCATGGATGGTATTGATTCCATAAAGGATTTGACCCATATTTAGAGTATTGTCCCCGTGGAAGGATGTATTTATGTTCGGGTATAGGTCTCATGGTTGAAGTTTATCCTATGTGTGACATTAACCCCATGGTTGACGGTGTTCTCATGGTTGGTATAGACCCGTGATTGGCTAGACCCGTGATAGATGAGATCTATTCTATTGATGAGGCCTACGATAGGGTAGTTAGAATGTCTTGATGTGACATCATGAATAGCACGGGCTAGTACCAGGAAATAAATGAATTGAGAACTACGCAGGATCTGATCTCCATTGGAGTATGTAGGCAGCTGATAATTCAGTTCGATCAAATCAAGGGTCCAATAAGTCCTGTAATCCATAGGAATCTCACAACAAGTGTAGGTGTCACGTGTTTGGACTGTGTAATACCCCAGTTTATCAATGAAGTGGAAAATTACGAAAATGCCCCTGAGTTGTTAAATTAATTATTTTGTGATGTTAAGTAAGGAAATAGTGGGGCCCATTGCTCAAATTAAAATCATATGAGCACATTATGAATGTTAAGTTTGATTGGATGGGTAATTTTCATCATTAGGGTCAAAAATGGCTAAATGGGTCAAAGGGCCCAAACGGGACCCATTGGGTCTTACTGGATTATTTGACCGTTTTGTGGATTTAAATTAAATGGGGTTAAGCCTATTTGACTGGGAATCAAGTGGAGAAGAAATGGGTAGGCTTGATCCATATGTGAAAACCATTTACAAATGACCAAAATTCCATATTTGGGTCATGGAGTCAAAAACGGGTCAAGGAGCTAAAGGTGGACCCAACGGGTCGGGTTGACTAGTTTGCCCACGGATGACCGTGTGGGCCCTCAATGGGACTCAAGTGTGAGATAATTCAGCTTGAGTTGGACTGATTTGGAGTGAGTCTAAGTTAAGAAAAGAGTTGACTCAAATATGGAGCATTAAATGTGATGAGTTGGGTTGGAATAAAAATATCTTGAGTTGGGTGAGTCAAAATGGAAATCCATGGGACTGTAAATCAGTGAGTTTAACGGGAATTTGAAGAGGTTGGCTGGTCTCAAACCAACCAAAACAAGTCCCACACGTTGGGGACTTGTTTTGGTGAGTTCCATGTTGAATGGTAAATGAGAACACATGGGATTGATATGAGTTACATAGAAATCTGAATGGCTGCATGGGTAGCTGCCAAGGGGTGCCTTGGATGGCACCCAATACCTATTGGTTTGTGCAAGGTTTGATGAGGAGTAAATGGGTGTTATGGGGCTGTTTAACAAAAACAGCCAACACCCATGCTTGGCCGAATTTACATGCCAAAAGTCTTAGATTTTCCATCTTTCTCTCCCTCTCTCAAGAACACTCTCTTGGCCGAATTGGACTTGGTGTTTCTCAGCATTGAACCAAGCATACAACCAGCAAGGAATTAAGGAAGCAAGGATTAAAAGTCAAGAGCAAAAGGCAAAGGGAAGTGGTAAGTTTTTCCATTGATTTATGTTTAATAAAATGGGTAAAATAAGACATGATTTGGCTATGTGATGGTCAAATCTATCAAAGGGGTAAAGTATGATTCTTTTATGCCCAATTAGATGGAAAACATGGACATAGGGTTCGGCCACTTTGGATGGCCGAACCCCATGAAATATTATGGTTAATCTTGATGGTTTTGTAAGATTTAAACCATACAAGTATAGGACTGATTTTGGAGGTTTAAGATGCATACTTTGGAAAGATTGAAAGCATGGATTTGGATGTCATAATTTGGCCATGCTATGGCCGAATTTGACAAGGGTCTAAACCATGGACGTTAGTGTCAAAGAGGAGTGGAAATGGACCATTGGGTTCAGCCACTTTGGGTGGCCGAACCCCATGGAAAAAGTTGGTTAATGGTTATGGTTTTTGAAATTTAAAACCATGCAAGTTTGGACTGTTTTACATGCTTTATTAGGTTTAAAATACATGTTTTAAAGAGGGTTAAAACATGGGTTTGGATATCAGAAAAGGCTGAAGTTATGTGGTCTAAATCAGTGGATTAAAATTGGAAAAGATGGACCATGGGGATCGGCCATCTTGGATGGCCGAATCCCATGAAATGGTGTTGGTTTTTGGATGGTTTCTTTTAAAGTTAAAACCTGATAATAATATACTGTTTATACATGATTATTGGAGGTTTAAACATAGTAAACATAACCATTGGGTTCGGCCACCATGGAGGGCCGAACCCCATGTAAAAGAATGTTGGTTTCCATGTTGGAAAACATGTAAACCATAGACTTTTTATGGACTGTCTTTGTATGGTTTTTGAAAGGTAAAATTCGATAATATTTTGCTGATTCGTACATGATTTAATGGACATGAAATGTAAGTGAAAAAAGGTCCAAAACATGGGCATAGGGTTCGGCCACATTGGATGGCCGAACCCCACAAAATTGGTTGATAAGTTGGTATGGTTTTGGAGAGATAAAACCATACCAAATGGTGGAGATTTTTATGTGTTAAGGTTACTGATTTTGGGGTTTCTATGGGATTTTAAATAGAATTATGGTTGCTGTTTTTATGGCTAAGATGTATGATAAATGATGAAAGATCATTAGGAGAATTGGACTTTATGCTAATTCATAATGAATGGGTTAAATAGCCTAAGCTTATGAGTAGTAGTTGGTAATGGTTCTATGTTGATTTAAAAGGTTTAAAATACCCTAATGGAGAACCATGTAGTAATGGATAAAGGAACCATTGGGTTCGGCCAAAGGTATGGCCGAACCCCATGGAGTAAGTTTGGTGGATTAAAGACTGGACAGACCAATGGCAAATCTGTGAATACAAGCCAAATGAAGAGATTGATCAAAAGCACTTATAAGATGTTTTAGGTCTCATATGTGAATGGACATGTAAATAAGAGTATGATTTACTTATTGTTGCATAATAAGGTACTGAAAGTTGAACGACGAATGAGTCGTGACCGGTTAAAGCCTAAGAAAGAACGGACGCTGAAGTGATTCTTCAGTAGGTTTCCTACCTACTTGTGACCACAGTTTTACCCAGTTTTCTTATGAGACTCTTGTTTTATGTTGTGTGTTTCAAAATGATATATTATGCATTAACAAATGGCATACAGGCATTGGCATCTCATGCATAGACATGGGATTATGAATGAGGTTCTACAGTGTTTCAATTTATAGGTTACGTCTTGCCTCGGTGGTGCAAGTTACGCCAGGAGGAGTAACATGATGATCATAGTGACATTGGTCTCCTTAGGCGATGAGAGTCCCGCCAGGAGGACTAATACGTGATATGAATCAGTCAATGATGAAGAGATGGAAGTTGTATTGTAGTTTACCTTGACGGTGCAAGGCACGTCAAGTGATGGCTATGAAGGAACATGATGGGGGATGTTCATTGCATGTGCATACCTCATAGCATGGTTTTACTTGTTTTAATGATCATGTAATATGATATATATGCACGTTTTATATGCTAACATGTGGTAGCCCTGATTCGGGAACCTACTGGGCGCGTTGATCTAACGCCCTAATTCTATCTTCAGAGGAGATTGCAGGTACAAGTAAAGGAAAAGAAAAGGTCATTGACGGGGAGGGGAGCTGAGCCTAAGTGTTTGAATGCTGGAATGAATTTATAATTGCTGTTTATTTGATACTTTATTATGGACATGTAATAAAGTAGTTACTTGCTATGGTTTTCTTAGGATATTGACAATGTATGGTTGATTTATGTAATTATTGTTTGAGATTGGTACTGGCTATCATTTCATATTATTCCGCAGTTAATTTATACTATTCCGCATGTTGATGTTAGTTCTATGTGTGTTTCATAATCATGGTCTATTCCATGTACACATGGGTGGTCAGCTAAGGTTCAAACTTGGGTAGTCTGAACTTAAGTCGCGTCGTGACGCTGCCCACTCTCTTTCGATGTTTTATTATAATTTTAAAAAAAAATTAGACTCTGAAATTCTCGGAAAGGGCGGGGCGTTACAGTTGGTATCAGAACAAAACGGGAAGTTGAATCATTGAAGTAAGATTAAAACGGTTTCATGTCTCACTGACGGATAAGAATCCCAACTGACTGACTCTTCGGAGTCCGCTGACTGGGGGCCGGATTAATTTACTTCGAGTGACTCGGACTGAACTGTAAGGGCCCGGAATTTTTAAATTAATAAAAAAATGTGGATATAAGTTATTTTAGTGATGGAAATTGGAAAATTGGTGAAGTAAAGAGTAAATGGGCCAAAAATTTGGACAAAGGCCCAAGTATGGCCCAATGGACTATGGAGTTGATTTAAATTCATTTAAAGGGGCAATGAGGGTTAAATGGGTCAAGAATGGTCAAATTGGGTCACATACCCATTTGGGACCCGATGGGTCAAAGTAGTTGAGCTCTAAGGTAAATGGGCTAGATGGAAATGTAATTGGGCCATGGGCCCAATGGTGATCCATTTAGAGGGTATTCAATGAAATTAAATCACCTAAGTTAAGTTAAAAATTAAATCAAGGTAATGTGGCCAAGTGGGACCCACCTCCACCTCATCAAGTGAGGTGGCGTGTGGGCCAAGGTTTGGTGGGGCCGACCACCATGGTTGAATTGGTCAACCATGGGTGGGTATATAAAGGTGATTTAAATAAATAAATGGAAATTAAAGTAACCTAAATATCTAAATATTAAATGATTAAAATTACTTAAGTGAAGTGGTCAAAGTGGGGTCAAGAGGTGAATACCAAAATACCTCATCTCAACCTCAAGTGTAAAAACGTTGGGCTTGGTGGTGGTTATCTAAACCACCACCATAAAGCAATTAAAATATCTTAGGGTTGGTGGGATAATAAATGTAAAATGTAAATTAAGTCAACAAAGGGAGATAAGCCTTATTTGGTTCCCTCATTCTCGTTTTGCACTTACTCCATCTTTTGCACTCCTCCATTGCCGTCCCATGCTCCAAGTGAAGGAGAGAAAGAGAGTGAAGGAGAAGAGAAGAGAAGGAGAGAAGAAAAAAAGTGGAAATTTAGGCAAAATCACTCTAAGATCAAGGTTATTCCCTCCCCTCTCATCATCTCTCCCTTTCCCTCTCTCAATTTAAGCTCTACTTTGGCCAATTCTAGGGTTGGGGATTGCCACCATTAATCAAGAACCTTGACCTATCAAAGATCAAGAGAAAGGAGAGAGGAGGCTACGGAGACCGACGGGAGTGACGGAAATCGGAGGAGACGGCGGATTGTAAGTGTTTCTTAAACAAGAAATTTTGGAATTTTAGGGTTTAAGAATTGGAATTTATTTTTGTGAAATAAATGGTGGATAGATAATTTTATGCTATGGAATTTAGATCCATCAAATGGAAGGGTGGAAGATGGAGAAAACCCTAAATGGGTAAATTAGGGTTAGGGTAAGAAAATAAATAAATGGATTATGTGCATTGGGCAATTTATGAAATTAAGAATGGACTTAGGTTATTGGAAGAAATCATGGGCCATAAGGTTCGGCCATGCTATGGTGAGTGATTTGGTGGTTAGTTTAATTGGTTAGGGTTTTATGGATGGAAAACAATGAGGGTTTTGATTAATGAATTTAGGGTTTTAATGAATGCATGGGAGTAAGGTTTTAAAATGAGTTTGTGATAAAAATGCAATGGAGTCTTATGGTTTTGAAATGCATGGAGGGAATGAGCCTTGAACCATGGGTTCGGCCATGGTAAATGGCCGAACCCTATGGTGATGAAATGATGATTAAATGGTGGATTTAAAGGATAATGTGTTGATGAATTTAGGGTTTTTAAATGAACAAGTGTAATGATCCAAATGGGGTTAAGAATATGGTTTAGATGCATGATTTAAAACCTCTCATGGGAAGAGTTGATGAATTAGGTATTTTGAACCCATGACCCATTTTGTAAGTCATTGTATGAGCTAAGGTTTGGTCCATGTTTGTGTTTAGATGAAGGAAAATTTTATTAATTTAGATGGCTGATTTTGTTTCATGTTGGGTCATGGTTAATGAATCCTTTGTGGATCTAAGTTATGGATGAATTTTAGACTTAAAATATACATGAATGGGTGAATGATTAAACATGGAAGGGAGAGTGGCAAAATGGTAATTATTAGCCACATTGAAGAACCATGGGTTCGGCCATGGTACATGGCCGAACCCCATGTATATTAGACATGAGCTTGGGTGCATTAGGATGACCTAATGAATGATTTAAATTGAATGGTGAATGGTGTTTGTGGTCCCCAAATGAAATGAATGAATAATGCACTCATATTAGTTAAATGCATGAGGTAAATCCCATGAAAAGATTTGATGAATTTGATGTTTTTGGACCCAAGAAAAAAATGGAGAAAGGAACATCATGGGTTCGGCCATGGTGTATGGCCGAACCCATGCCCCAAATTGTAAATCAATTTGGGTTTAAAGTCAATGGGTATATACGTGATTAAGTATGGGGTTTGAATGGGTTTAAATGAGTAATGGTTAGATTAATTACATGACAAATTTTAATGTTTTGGTAAGTCAATAATGGACCTAAGTTAAGGACCTAAGTTGTGGATTAAATTTTGGGCTTAAGTAGGCATGAATTAATGAAAAATTGTTTATGTGAAGGGTAGTGGCAAAAATGGTAAATATGGGCTAAAATGAAGAAACCCACTAAGTTATGATTTATGGGCTTGGAAATGATTAAAACTTGGATTGATTTGGTAATTTAATAAGGTACCGGATAGCGCGAGCGGTACGCGAGTCGGAAGCCGGATTGTCGGACGAAAACGAAATAAAGACGCGAGTCGGTATTCGGTAGGATTCCTACATTTTTGTAAGCCATGGATTGGGTGATGTTTTCTTTAATTTATATTGGAAAGTATGTGGTTGTCTTTAAGATGAGTTTTGGATTATGGATCTTGTGATGTTTTCTTTAATTTATATTGGAAAGTATGTGGTTGTCTTTAAGATGAGTTTTGGATTATGGATCTTGTGATGTTTTCTTTTAAATTATTTTGGAAATTATGTGAATGCTTATGATGGGTTTTGGATTAAATATTGTGGGATGGTTTCCCTTTTATTTAGTTGGTAATCTTGTAATTGTTTTAAGATGGGTTTTATTACTATTGAATTTCATATATTACATGGCATATGGCATTTACATCTCATGTATGGCATGGGAGGCATATGACAGGGGAAGGATGAAACGAAACCGGAGTCCATGCTCCGTCGGGGCGACCGATAAACAGCATGGGGACATTTCACATATGTATTATTATACTTTGATGCTTGATGAGGCTTTGCCATCAAGGGGGGGGACTCTTGTAATTATGATACCTTGATGATGGTTCTTCCATCAAGAGGGAGGATTTGTGATTGTTTGTATCTTGACGAGGTTTTTCCGTCAAGAGGGATATGACAGTATATGGCAGGAATGATGGGTGGGATTCATAACATTGACACCCATGGCATATCATTTACTTATATTTCAGTATATGGTGGTTTATAGTTTTCACTGTGTTATTATCTGTATGTGGTTATTACTAACCCATGTGCTAGCCCTACTCGGAATCCTACTGGGCGCGTTGTTCTAACGCCCTACTTCTACCCTAGCTGACGATGCAGGAGATGGCGGACCGGAAGGGAGAGACGGAAGCCAAACTTAGGAGCTTGGGGAGGCGGATTAACTATTTTGTTTTACTTTATTTTGGAAAAGATGTATTTGTATAGTTAGCTTGTCGGAAATGTAATAATTTAGGTTGTTTACTATGTTTTATAAATTATTTTGGACAGTACAGTATGAGGGCATTTTAGTAATTTAATGGATATCTCTTCCCTGCTATCTGAAGAACTGGTAGGATAGTTCTATGATCATCCGCATTTATTTTTATGTTCCATGAGCTTACTTACTACGCGTGAACCGTACTCGTGGACTTATGTTCCACGCACGCGTAGGGTTGGCCAGTTAAGGGCCGGGCTTTAGAAGCTCGGAACTTAACTCGCGTCGTGACGTCCGCGCCCTTTGTCACTTTTATTTTAAAAAAGAAAAAAATGTACTCTGATTTTACGGTGAAAAGGGGCGGGCGTTACATGAACAATCAATCTGAGAACGACAATGAAAGATAGCAAAGTAAAGTACAATCATCATAACTGGATATATCCAACATAGCAAAGTAGGATGTACTCCCCTGAAACTCCCACACTGAGAAACAAACAACAGGAATTTAGAGATTTCCCCAGAAACAAAAGAAAACAAAGAATGTTGATTTGGCAATCTTCCCAAACAAAGTACATGATATTATGCATGATCAAATTCCCTGAAAACCAAGAGTGGTTAATTTAGAATTATTGTTGAATATTCTTGTGTTTGAAATGATGTGGCACAGATATGTCAAGCAACGAAGAATACACTGAGTTATGGGATAAAGGGACACCAAGTTGTCTTGTAGATTTGGTATCAACTTCCGACAGTATCAGTATGGAACTTAATGTGGATCTTCAGGAGGGACCTCCTGAAGAAGCTGATGTGGACTTAGCCCCTCTTCCAGAGGATCTCATGGATGACATTCCTGAGATGGTGGAACCTCCTAAGGAAGAGGAGGATGATCTAGCACATTTACTGGAGGATCCCATGGCTGGTGTACTTATTATATTGGAATCACTAGGGGAGATAGATCCCTATGACACATGTGAACTGTGCAATCAAGATGGGCACCACTGCCGGTATTGTCCTCACCCGCTAAGTGTTGTCTGCCCGTCCTGTGGACTACATGGGCATGGTGAGGCAAAGACTAATTGTCCATACATCGGAGGACCTGGATTAGTACCCTGCACGACTTGTGAGGTATTGGGGCACACGGCGATGACGTGTCCTGATAACCGTTTCAAGTTCGCTTTTGATGCAGAGTCTTCTACGGAAGACTAGGGTAGGAAGTAATGTGTAGGGGTATTAAAAAAAAAAAGGGTTATTTTGTAAGGGTGCATATTTTGTTATACATAGGGTTTTGTTTCACCCTACCCACCTTTGTACAAAGTTGAAGTTTGAATTTATATAAAATATGTGATTTATGATTGTATGAGGATTTATGGCATTTAATCCATGTTGATAATGGAAACTAAGTCTATGATGTTTCCATGAATTAGGAATAAATGGCGCCACAGAAAAAGTTGGTAAAGGATCCAAAAGGAAAAGGAAAAGTTTTACAAATCGGATCAGGTGAGGGGGCAACAAAGAGAAGGACCCGTCAGGACGATAAGAAAAAGGATGAGGTGTTAATAATCACACCACAAGGGAAGGTGGTACCCCAACGTCGAAAGGTGGTACATGAGAAGGTGCCATCGGTACATGACGAAGAGCGGTCCATTCATGACGAAGAGAGATCAGTTCATGAACGATCGCGTGATAAGGAAGAGTCACAACATTCCCGGCGAGAAGAGGGGGATAGTGACCCTACATATCAACGGGACGAGGAGGAATATGACTCGTCATATCGACCAGAGGAGGAAGAGAACAGTAACCTGATTGTACCCTATGTGCCTCCTGAATTGCACAGCTTGGTGCAAGCTGTAGCAACATCTGTCCTCCAACAATACATGAGCGGAGGAGGAAGCACGAGTGAAAATAATGACCGTAACATGGTCAGAGATTTTCAACAGCAGCGCCCACCCTACTTCAAGGGTAGAGAAGGGCCTGTCGGAGCCGAGAATTGGTTGGAGAAGATTTCTCACATATTGACTCTTTTGAACATCAAGAGTCATGCTCATAAAATACTATTGGCCACGTCACAGCTGGTAGATGACGCTGCCAAATGGTGGAAGGTGGTTGAGAAACAGCAGGCACTTGTGCCAAGAAGAGAAAGAGTTGCTATGACTTGGGAGCAATTCTCAGCGACATTTCTAGAGCGCTACTATCCGGAGGAAGAAAGAGAACGTCAAATTCAGGCCTTTATAACGTTGGTACAAGGTTCAATGACGGTGGCTGAGTATCACCAAGAATTCCTCAGCCTGTCAATCTATGCATACTATATTGTGGACACGGAATATCAAAAGGCTCGCAAGTTCGAGCGTGGGTTACGACCAAACATAAGGGCCAAGGTAACCGTGTTCAAAGCAGCCACACTGGCGGAGGTAGTCAGCAGGGCAAGCATTGTGGAACAAGAAATGGCAGAATTTACAAAAGTGGACAACCGCCGAGCTCCGAGTGGGAGGGGTGCGTACCAACCCAACAAGAGATTCAAATCGAACTTCAGCAGACCTTTGCCGTCTGTTGGATCAAGTGGGGGCTTTCGCCCCAACCAGCCCACTCAATTTGTAGCAGTCACACAAGCTTCTCGAGGAATGAACACCTACTTTCATTGTGATCAACCAGGTCACTACAAAAAGGACTGCCCAAAGCTTAACAGGTTGTCATACTCCAGAAGATCATCTCGTCCGCCAGCTAGACTGGCAAACTCCAGAGGAGGCAGAATGCAAGGCCGGGGAGGTCGAAGGTCTAACCCTGCTGGAGCGGGACGATTATTTACACTAACTTCTCCAGAGGAAGAGGAAGAGGATCATCCTGTGATACAAGGTATGGCGGTAGTGAGTAGCTCATATGCATATGCACTATTTGATTCCGGAGCATCACACTCCTTTATAGCTGCATCGTTTATTACTGCTACTGGTACATTAGTTACAAGATTAGCTACAACACTTACTATTGTATCCCCTGTCGGAGATTCGGCATTGGGACTTATATGCACAGTAGTTAACACCGAATTAGCTAGATTCAGATTTGAATTCAATTATCTAGTGCTGGACATGTCTAAATATGATATTATATTCGGTATGGATTGGTTGGCGAAGTTTCATGCCAGCATCGACTGTTATGGTCGAAGAGTGACATTTAAGTCACCCGAGGGCAAGCAATACGTAGTCCGTGCAGATAAACAAAATGGATTGCAGGAAGGATTAAACCATGTGGTATTGAATAAAATCGCCATAAACAAGGCTCCAGTTATTGAACTTCCGGAAATTGTACAAGAATTTGTGGATGTATTCCCAAAGGATCTCCATGGTTTACCACCTATGAGGGAGATTAACTTCGAGATCAGGCTGTACCCTGGCACAGCACCAGTGTCGTTACCACACTATCGGATGGCACCAGCAGAAATGTCAGAACTAAAGAAGCAGATTGATGAACTGCTTAGGCTGGGTTGCATCCGGAACAGTACATCATCATGGGGAGCACCAGTGTTGTTTGTGAAAAAAGGATGGCTCACTTCGGATGTGCGTGGACTACCGGAAGCTGAATCAGCTAACAGTCCAGAACAAGTACCCTCTACCCAGGATCGATGATTTATTTGATCAATTGAGGGGTTCTAGCCATTTTTCGAAGATAGATTTGATGTCTGGTTATCATCAAATACGAGTTAGGGAGGAAGACATAGAGAAAACAACTTTTCGGACGCGGTATGGACTGTTTGAGTTCGTGGTCATGCCATTTGGACTCACAAATGTGCCGGCTGTGTTCATGGATTTAATGAACAGAATCTTCCGTCCCTATTTAGATCAATTTATAATTGTATTCATTGATGATATCCTGATCTATTCTAAGAGTCAGGAGGAACATGCAGAGCAGTTACGTATAGTCTTGAATACGTTGAGGCAGAATAAGCTATATGCCAAGGCCAATAAATGTGAATTCTAGTTATCCGAGGTCAATTTCTTGGGACATGTCATAACCGAAAATGGTATAGCCGTGGATCCAGTAAAAGTGGCGGCAGTAAGTGAATGGAAAGCGCCAAAGAATGTGACCGAGATCCGCAATTTCTTAGGACTGACGGGTTATTATCATAAATTTATCATGGACTTTTCCAAGATAGTGTCTCCGTTGACTCGACTTACTCAGAAAGGAGTCAAGTATGGGTGGACAGATCAGTGTAACCGGAGATTTGAAACTCTAAAAGAAAAACTTACAAGAGCTCCTGTTTTAATTTTGCCGGAAAAGGGCAAAGGTTATGAAGTACAATGCGATGCTTCAGGAAAAGGACTAGGGTGCTCACTTATGCAAGGTCAACATGTGGTGGCATATGGGTCAAGACAGTTAAAAATACATGAACGTCTTTATCCCACACCTGACCTGAAGCTAGCTGCAGTGGTCTTCGCTCTCAAAAGCTGGAGACACTACCTGTACGGCGAAAATTTGAGGTATTTTCTGATCACAAGAGTCTAAAATATTTATTTGATCAGAAGGAGCTCAATGTAAGGCAGCGTAGATGGATGGAGTATCTGGCGGATTATGAATTCGAGCTTCGATACCATCCAGGCAAGGCGAACAAGGTGGCGGATGCTCTTAGCCGCCTATCTCATGCATCGGTCGCATGCTTGATCAGAAAGGAATGGGAGATGTTGCACACCATTCGAGAGTTCAATCTTCATATCAACAACCGTGGAAGTATGTATAATTTGATCATACGGTCCAATATTGTCACCAAGATTAAACAAGAACAAAGAACAGATCCGGAAGTGGAGGACATTTGGGCCAAGATGTCTACTGGCACCGTTGTACTGGAATGGGAATTACAACCAGGACAGGGTCTTGTATTCCGGGGAAGAACATATGTGCCAAAGAGTTGCAGGAATGAGCTACTGATTGAGGCACATCAGTCCAAGCTCTCTATCCATCCGGGTAGCACCAAAATGTACCATGATTTAAAGAGGCATTATTGGTGGCATGGACTGAAAAGGGATGTGGCAGAATTCGTGGCACATTGTCTAACTTGTCAACAAGTTAAGACTGAACACCAAAAGCCACCAGGGTTGCTCAAACCCTTAGCAGTGCCAGAATGGAAATGGGAACACATTTCCATGGACTTTGTATCGGGGTTGCCAAGGTCTTCAACGAGCAATGACGCTGTATGGGTCGTAGTCGACCGACTGACCAAATCCGCACATTTCATTCCTATCAAGATGACGGATTCGTCTGAAACGTTGGGTCGGCGGTATATTAAAGAAATCATTCGACTACATGGCATTCCTCGAACGATAGTATCGGACAAAGATGGCCGTTTTACCGGCAGGGTATGGCAAAGCATGCAGTCAGCCATGGGGACAGACTTATTGACTAACACCGCTTTCCATCCACAGACTGATGGACAGTCAGAAAGGACGATACAAACTTTGGAAGATATGCTGAGAGCATGTATGTTGGATTTCAAAGGAGGATGGGAGAACCACTTACCACTGGTGGAGTTCTCTCATAATAACAGCTATCAGGCAAGCCTTCAAATGGCCCCTTATGAGGCTTTATATGGTAGACCGTGTAGGTCGCCGGTATGTTGGACAGAGGCTGGAGAGCCTGCATTGATCGGACCAGAACTAGTCGCAGAGACTACTGCACAAATAAAGTTAATACGTCAACACTTATTGACTGCACAGAGTCGGCAGAAGAGTTATGCTGATAAAAGGAGACGGTTTTTGGAATTTGAAGTGGGAGACTTGGTATTTCTAAAGGTCTCGCCACGGGAAGGGCACATGAGGTTTGGCAAGAAGGGAAAACTGTCGCCAAGATATGTGGGACCGTTTTCCATCATGAGAAAAGTGGGGGAGGTGGCTTATCAGATAGCACTCCCATCACAATTAGCAGCTCTACACAATGTGTTCCACGTGTCGATGCTAAGGAAATACAATCCGGATCCGTCGCATGTTTTAAATGTTCAAGATATTGAAGTACAAAGCGACGTGACTGTACGTCGAGAAGCCGGTCAGGATAATGGAGACTGAACAAAGGGTATTGCGAAACAGAGCGATTCAGTTCGTAAAAGTGGTATGGGACCGTCATGGTGATGAAGAGGCCACGTGGGAACTTGAATCGGAGATGAGAACAGCTCACCCCAAATTATTTGTGTAATTTAATTTGAGAACCCTACTTCACTCGATTTTCAGGATAAAAATTTTAAAAAGAGGGTTATATTGTAACACCCTAGTTTCTCAATGAAGTGGAAAATTAAGAAAATGCCCCTGAGTTGTTAAATTAATTATTTTGTGATGTTAAGTAAGGAAATAGTGGGGCCCATTGCTCAAATTAAAATCATATGAGCACATTATGAATGTTAAGTTTGATTGGATGGGTAATTTTCATCATTAGGGTCAAAAATGGCTAAATGGGTCAAAGGGCCCAAATGGGAGCCATCGGGTCTTACTGGATTATTTGACCATTTTGTGAATTTAAATTAAATGGGGTTAAGCCTACTTGACTGGGAATCAAGTGAAGAAGAAATGGGTAGGCTTGATCCATATGTGAAAACCATTTACAAATGACCAAAATTCCATATTTGGGTCATGGAGTCAAAAACGGGTCAAGGAGCTAAAGGTGGACCCAACGGGTCGGGTTGACTAGTTTGCCCAAGGATGACCGTGTGGGCCCTCAATTGGACTCAAGTGTGAGATAATTCAGCTTGAGTTGGACTGATTTGGAGTGAGTCTAAGTTAAGAAAAGAGTTGACTCAAATATGGAGCATTAAATGTGATGAGTTGGGTTGGAATAAAAATATCTTGAGTTGGGTGAGTCAAAATGGAAATCCATGGGACGGTAAATCAGTGAGTTTAATGGGAATTTGAAGAGGTTGGCTGGTCTCAAACCAATCAAAACAAGCCCCACACGTTGGGGACTTGTTTTGGTGAGTTCCATGTTGAATGGTAAATGAGAACACATGGGATTGATATGAGTTACATAGAAATCTGAATGGCTGCATGGGTAGCTGCCAAGGGGTGCCTTGGATGGCACCCAATACCCATTGGTTTGTGCAAGGTTTGATGAGGAGTAAATGGGTGTTATGGGGCTGTTTAACAAAAACAGCCAACACCCATGCTTGGCCGAATTTACATGCCAAAAGTCTTAGATTTTCCATCTTTCTCTCCCTCTCTCAAGAACACTCTCTTGGCCGAATTGGACTTGGTGTTTCTCAGCATTGAACCAAGCATACAACCAGCAAGGAATTAAGGAAGCAAGGATTAAAAGTCAAGAGCAAAAGGCAAAGGGAAGTGGTAAGTTTTTCCATTGATTTATGTTTAATAAAATGGGTAAAATAAGACATGATTCGGCTATGTGATGGTCAAATCTATCAAAGGGGTAAAGTATGATTCTTTTATGCCCAATTAGATGGAAAACATGGACATAGGGGTCGGCCACTTTGGATGGCCGAACCCCATGAAATATTATGGTTAATCTTGATGGTTTTGTAAGATTTAAACCATGCAGGTATAGGACTGATTTTGGAGGTTTAAGATGCATACTTTGGAAAGATTGAAAGCATGGATTTGGATGTCATAATTTGGCCATGCTATGGCCGAATTTGACAAGGGTCTAAACCATGGACGTTAGTGTCAAAAGAGGAGTGGAAATGGACCATTGGGTTCAGCCACTTTGGGTGGCCGAACCCCATGGAAAAAGTTGGTTAATGATTATGGTTTTTGAAATTTAAAACCATGCAAGTTTGGACTGTTTTACATGCTTTATTAGGTTTAAAATACATGTTTTAAAGAGGGTTAAAACATGGGTTTGGATATCAGAAAAGGCTGAAGTTATGTGGTCTAAATCAGTGGATTAAAATTGGAAAAGATGGACCATGGGGATCGGCCATCTTGGATGGCCGAATCCCATGAAATGGTGTTGGTTTTTGGATGGTTTCTTTTAAAGTTAAAACTTGATAATAATATACTGTTTATACATGATTATTGGAGGTTTAAAAATAGTAAACATAACCATTGGGTTCGGCCACCATGGAGGGCCGAATCCCATGTAAAAGAATGTTGGTTTCCATGTTGGAAAACATGTAAACCATAGACTTTTTATGGACTGTCTTTGTATGGTTTTTGAAAGGTAAAATTCGATAATATTTTGCTGATTCTTACATGACTTAATGGACATGAAATGTAAGTGAAAAAAGGTCCAAAACATGGGCATAGGGTTTGGCCACATTGGATGGCCGAACCCCACAAAATTGGTTGATAAGTTGGTATGGTTTTGGAGAGATAAAACCATACCAAATGGTGGAGATTTTTATGTGTTAAGTTACTGATTTTGGGGTTTCTATGGGATTTTAAATAGAATTATGGTTGCTGTTTTTATGGCTAAGATGTATGATAAATGATGAAAGATCATTAGGAGAATTGGACTTTATGCTAATTCATAATGAATGGGTTAAATAGCCTAAGCTTATGAGTAGTAGTTGGTAATGGTTCTATGTTGATTTAAAAGGTTTAAAATACCCTAATGGAGAACCATGTAGTAATGGATAAAGGAACCATTAAGTTCGGCCAAAGGTATGGCCGAACCCCATGGAGTAAGTTTGGTGGATTAAAGATTGGACAGACCAATGGCAAATCTGTGAATACAAGCCAAATGAAGAGATTGATCAAAAGGACTTATAAGATGTTTTAGGTCTCATATGTGAATGGACATGTAAATAAGAGTATGATTTACTTATTGTTGCATAATAAGGTACTGAAAGTTGAATGACGAACGAGTCGTGACCGGTTAAAGCCTAAGAAAGAACGGACGCTGAAGTGATTCTTCAGTAGGTTTCCTACCTACTTGTAACCACAGTTTTACCCAGTTTTCTTATGAGACTCTTGTTTTATGTTGTGTGTTTCAAAATGATATATTATGCATTAACAAATGGCATACAGGCATTGGCATCTCATGCATAGACATGGGATTATGAATGAGGTTCTACAGTGTTTCAATTTATAGGTTACGTCTTGCCTCGGTGGTGCAAGTCACGCCAGGAGGAGTAACATGATGATCATAGTGACATTGGTCTCCTTAGGCGATGAGAGTCCCGCCAGGAGGACTAATACGTGATATGAATCAGTCAATGATGAAGAGATGGAAGTTGTATTGTAGTTTACCTTGACGGTGCAAGGCACGTCAAGTGATGGCTATGAAGGAACATGATGGGGGATGCTCATTGCATGTGCATACTTCATAGCATGGTTTTACTTGTTTTTAATGATCATGTAATATGATATATATGCACGTTTTATATGCTAACATGTGGTAGCCCTGATTCGGGAACCTACTGGGCGCGTTGATCTAACGCCCTAATTCTATCCTCAGAGGAGATTGGAGGTACAAGTAAAGGAAAAGAAAAGGTCATTGACCGGGAGGGGAGCTGAGCCTAAGTGTTTGAATGCTGGAATAAATTTATAATTGATGTTTATTTGATACTTTATTATGGACATGTAATAAAGTAGTTACTTGATATGGTTTGCTTAGGATATTGACAATGTATGGTTAATTTATGTAATTATTGTTTGAGATTGGTACTGGCTATCTTTTCATATTATTCCGCAGTTAATTTATACTATTCCGCATGTTGATGTTAGTTCCATGTGTGTTTCATAATCATGGTCTATTCCATGTACACATGGGTGGCCAGTTAAGGTTCAGACTTGGGTAGTCTGAACTTAACTCGCGTCGTGACGCCGCCCGCTCTCTTTTGATGTTTTATTATAACTTTAAAAAAAAATTAGACTCTGAAATTCTCGGAAAGGGCGGGGCGTTACAGACTGTGAGTTGCATATGTTTAAAAAAAAAATTATTATTGTTTCCCACGTGTCCGTTGGATTGGGCGGTGAAAGTTGGTATTAGAACTTAGGCTCAATTTCTCTGAGGACTGTGTATGGGGTTTGAAACTCTGATGAAAGCATGAGATTGATTTGTGTCGTAATGGGGTGAGCAGGATTTTGAGTGAGGCTAGGTCCTGCTACTGCCACCAGATTTATGTGACTAATGTTTAGACTGTACTTCAGATGGGGTGACCAGAATGATATTAAAGCATGAGCTGGACCCACGAGGGTTAGAATCACGTGGACCCTGAGTTGTGAGGTGCTAGATCTGGTCGGACTTGGAAAGGTCGCGAGGAAATGATTAAGCTCCCTGAGTGGATAACATTGGAATTCCCTTAGAACCGTATTCGAACCACCTTGTGAGGTGTAGATGATCCTGTCTTCCTAGGAAGTGGAAGTGAGACCATTAGGTCGAGGGTCCTGTGATGGGGGTTTTATAGATCGAACAATGATACGCTGGCAGGTAACCACCCGACGGACATCGGTGAGGTGAGGTCGTCACTTTTACCACGTTGGAGAAAGAGTAGAGGGATATGTGTATTTGTGGCATCGGTTGGGAATGATTGGTACTGAAAACCATAATTTGCTTGAAATGAGACTTTTAGTCCAGACCAAGAGGTTGAGGTCTATAGTTGGCTATAAGAAGTGGTAATGGTAACCACTAATTTTGTTTAGAAACGGTCTTTGACGACCGAGGGCATCCTCATGAAGTGAGTCAGATTTGATTTATGACTTTAGAAAGTCTGAGCCAAGGATTGTGGACTCGAAGGACTCAGGAGAGGTCGGTAAAACCCTCAAGGGTGTTCCCTGAGGAAATGATGAGTGGTCCAAGAGGCCAGACATATATAGATATTTTTTGAGGAGAGTTGCCCTATGATGAGAGGGATTGTTTTCCCCAAGTCTCTGAACACGGAGTACTTTGGCTCATGATATCAACGATAGCGATGATCAGGCAATGCGATGCTTGTACTACAAGGCTTAACGTAATGCACTTGGGAGTAAATGGTTTGAATACCCCTCGTGTAGTGAATGAGTATCTAGAGCCTAGTTGCTCATGTGAAAAATGCTAGCCACCTTAAATGGATGGTTGTGGGCTAGTAAGATATCTTGAAATCCTTGGATTATTTATGCTGTCAATTGCATGATAGTTTAGATTGTTACTTCATGCCTTATGAGTAAAAATTCTGTGTTTGTGTATGGATTCCATTTTGTTTAATAATATAATAATGATGTGAAAGGTATGTGGAATTACTTTATGATGATTTGAGAGATATGATTCTCTAGTATGATGGAGAAATTGATGTTGAATGAGAGAGCTTTGATTTGACATAAGAGGAGTAGTCTGGCTAGATAAAATTTGTTGTATTGGAATCGGTTGGCATGGATATGAATGGCAAGGAGCATTATGAAATGTAAAAGCCAAGCCATAGATGAAATTCCCAAGGCAATTGAAGCCTATCTCCTAATGTCAACCCCATATGGAATAATAGTTGTGAATATATGTGAAAATTGCTATGCATGCTATTTTATTAGAAATCTAGCATTTATTTGATCAAATTGCTTATTGTGTCTACTATGGCATTCTATCTACATCACAAATTCAAGTTGGACTCGGAGTCGGTCAACTTTGAAGTGAATAAGAGGATGGGTAGATTGAGCATTTGGATATTTTAACACTAGAGTGGAGTAGTTGTCAAATGGGTAGAGAGGATATGAGTATAATACCTCCGCCATTGGAACTCCCTAGTGTAGTAGATGTACTCCTTGTTGGAGATTGATGTGTGATATCTTTTAATGAGGAGTATACCCTCATGTTAGTAATTCTTCCCTCTCCTAGCCTTGTGTTGGGCAATTGTAAGCAAGAGACCGGAGATAGATTTGTCTCAACCTTCCTCCCTCTCAGATTTTCTCTCCCCAAAAGTAATTCTTTCGCTTTTCCACCTTCCTTGTGTATTTTTGTTGGGATATTCCTGGGTGGAATGGAGCTTGGAAGCAATGTTTATGTGGGAAGGAGAAATATCCACGGATTTGAGTAGGGAGTTGGTGTTTAATGTAAAGCCCCGCCCTTTTTCACTCGCTTTCCGAAAATCAGAGTCTATTTTTTTTTTTTTTAAGTAAAGAGTGAGATAAAGAGTGGGACGTCATGACGCGAGTTAAATCCGAACTTCTAAAGTCCGACCCTTAACTGGCCAACCCTATGTGTGCATGGACTAAGTCCATGAATACGGTTCACACCTAATAATATATACATGCGGATTAAATCATAAACTGCGGATTATAATAGAACCTAGATCTATTCCTTTTTAGATAGCAAAGTACTTCAAGTCTTTATCCATAATTAAACTCAACTTAAATATCCAAACAAACTGTAACACCCCAATTTCTCAATGAAGTGGAAAATTACTGAAAATGCCCCTGAGTTGTTAAATTTATTATTTTGTGATGTTAAGTAAGGAAATGGTGGGGCCCATTTCTCAAATTAAGATTACATGAGCACATTATAAATATCAAATTTGATTGGATGGGTAATGAACATCAATTGGGTCGAAAATGGCTAAATGGGTCAAATGGCTCAATTGGACCCAATGGGTCAAAATGGATGATTTGACCATTGTGTAAGCTCAAATTAAATGAGGTCAAGCTGAACTGATAGGAAATCAGTTATAGCTAAAAATGGGTAGGCTTGAAACACAAGTGAAAACCAATTACAAGTGACCAAAATACCCATAATTGGGTCATGGAGTCAAAAACGGGTCAAGGAGCTAAAGGGGGTACCCAACGGATCGGGTTGACTAGTTTGACCACGGATGACCGTGTGGGCCCTCAATTGAACTCAAGTGTGAGTTAATTCAGCTTGAGCTAGACTGATTTGAAATGAGTTTGATTTAAGAAAAGAGTTGACTCAAATATGGAGCATTAAATGTGATGAGTTGGATGAGTTGGTTTAGAATAAAAATATCCCGAGTTAAGTGAGTCAAGAGGAGATGGAAATGAGTTGTAATCTCACACAACACTTGATCAGAATCAATCTCAGCCGTTGGTATGAAGGGGTGCTTTGGCAAAGCCAAAAGACACCAAGGCTTGGGCGGCACCTATTCATGAAGGGATGCAATGGTTCATTCCCAAGTGATGCAATGTTTGGCACCAAGGGGTGTCTTGGTTAACACCCAATGCCCCATCGGTTTTAACAAAATTAAATGAGGGGGATGAATGGGAGTTGGGGGCTGAAACTACAAAAGAAAAACATTACCATACTTGGCCGTTTTTCACACAAGGAAATCCAAGAATTCCCATCTCTCTCTCCCTCTCTCCAATTCGTTTTCTTGGCTGAACAGCAGAGGTTTTTGGCACCAGATAATCAAGTATAAACCAGCAAGGAATTAAGGAAAGAAAGAAGAAATAAAAGGGAGAAAATAAGGATCAAAGACAAGGAGGAAGTTTGGAAACTTTGGTAAGTATCTATATGTTATTTTGATTTAATAACATGAAACAAGTGGGGTAGGTATTGGGCCATGGTCATGGCCGAATACACCAATGTTTAACCTTGATTAATGGAGGATTTAAAATGGTAAAAATAATCATTGGGTTCGGCCACCATGGAGGGCCGAACCCCATGTAGAAGATTGGTGGTTTTCATGTTTTGAAACATGGAAACCATGGAATTTTATGAACTGTTTTTAGATGATTAAAAGTGTATGTTTTAAAAAGGTTAAAACATAAATAAGGAGTTTGATTTAGACCTAGATGAATGATAAAGAAATCCAAAACCAAAGGTCATAGGGTTCGGCCACCATGGAGGGCCGAACCCCATGCAAATGATGGTTTTGTTTTAAGGTGTTTGAAACATGGAAACCATAGAGCTTTGGTGGACTGTTTTTGAGTTTTACTTAAGATTCAAATGCATGTTTTTAGAAAGGGTTAAAAACATGGATTTGAATGACATAAGGACTGAAGTTAACATGGGTTTAAACAGTGGATTAAAATTGATAATATGGACCATTTGGATCGGCCATCTTGGATGGCCGAATCCCATGAAATATTATGGTCTTTTGGGACAAGTAGATGAATTTATTTGGATGGTTTCTAAGTGGTATAAATGCAGCAAGATGATACTGATATTGTATGTTTAATTAACACCTAAAGCATGTTTGAAAGACCAAAACATGGACATAGGGTTCGGCCACCTTGGATGGCCGAACCCCATGTAAGTAATTGATGTGATTTGGTGAAGTTTAATTTACTATTTTGGTGGATGGTTATGTGGCTGAACTATGTGTAATTCATGGATTGGTTAGAATGATTAAATCATGAATAATCATGGGAAGTTGAGGGATCAATCAGATCAAGAGAACCATTGGGTTCGGCCATGTGCATGGCCGAACCCCATGGGGCTATGTTTGGGATGAATGGATCAAGTTTATGGGTTATTTTATGTGTGTTAAATGGAAATAAGCTTGCTGATTTTGGGTTGGCCATGGGATGGCTGAACCATGTAGTTAACATGGCAAAATATTAGAGCCTAACTTGTAAACAATTGATGGGATCATTGAGTAGGAGGATCATAGGGTTCGGCCATATGAATGGCTGAACCCCATAGATTGTTTTGTTGGAAATTATGAATTGTTTGTATGAGTTGGATTAAGTAAACATAGGGATTGATCAAAGAACTTACAAGATGTTTTGGGTCTTATATGTGAATGGACATTTAAATGATAGTATGATTTACTTATTGTCACATCACAAGGTAACGAGAGTTGAATGACTGTGCGAGTCGTGAAAGGGTGAAGCTCAAAAGGAACGGACACTTAAGCAAAGTTTCGGTAGGTTTCCTACCTACTTGTAACCACAGTTTTTACCCTAGCTTTTCTTTATGAGACTCTTGTATATTTTTATGTGGTTTCGAATGATATGTTATGCATTTACAAATGGCATACAAAGCATTGTCATCTCATGCATGGACATGGGATGATGACTGAGGTTCTACAGTGTTGCAATTACGGGTTACGTCTTCCTTAGGCGATGAGAGTTCCGCCAGGGAAGAGTAACATGAGGATCATAGTCACATTGGTCTCCTTAGGCGATGAGAGTCCCGCCAGGACTAATAGGTGATATGAATCAACTCAATGATGAAGAAATGGAAGTGTATTATGATTTACCTTGACGGTGCGAGGCACATCAAGTGATGGCTATGAATGTGCACGATGGGAGAGACTCATTGCATGTGCATACTTCATAGCATTGTTTTACCTGTTTTGACTAATCATGTACTATGATATATATGCATGTTCTATATGCTAATCATGTGGTAGCCCTGATTCGGGAACCTACTGGGCGCGTTGATCTAAAGCCCTAATTCTATCCTCAGAGGAGAATGCAGGTACAAGGAAAGGGAAAGAGAAGGTTGATGACCGGGAGGGGAGCCAAGCCTAAGTGCTTGAATGATGAACATGATTATTTATCTATTGACATTTGAATTATATTTTGATGGACATGTAATAAGTTCATACTTGCTATGGTTTGATTAGGTTATTACCTTGGAATGGTTGATTTATGTTAATTAGTATTTGAGACTGTTACTTGCTATCTAGTCATTCTATTCCGCAAATAGCCTAGTTTATTCCACATGTTGTAGTTAGTTCCATGTGTGATTCATTATCATGGTCTAGTCCATGTACACATGGGTGGCCAGCTAAGGTTCAGACTTGAGTAGTCTGAACTTAACTCGCGTCGTGACGCCTGCCCGCTCTCTTTCGATGTATTATTATTATTATTTAAAAAAAAAAAATTAGACTCTGTTTTCTTCAAAAAGGGCGGGACGTTACACAAACCATTCAAACCATAGCAAAATTATCTAAGTTATTACATGCCCGAAATCTAGCTACTCAAATTACAAGTCCATGAGTAACTTAAACAAAATATAATCCAATCACATGTCCAAGCTCCTATGCTTGCCTTTGATCACGTTCATCGTCCCTTTCCTTTCCTATATCATCCACTAGGGTAGAAGTAGGGCGTTGGAACAACGCGGCCAGTAGGTATTCCATTTAGGGTCTACACATGGTTAGTACAAATCATATATAATAACATAATGTCAAAACCATTAAAAACCATGCCATGTCATGATGCCAAATGCAATGAGTCCCACCCATCACAAGTACATATAAGCTCTTGATGGGATTCTCATCATAAAGGTACCCCCACAGAGGTTTTTCAGGACGCCCCGATGGATTGTGACCCCTCCAGTTTCTTCTTGATGGGAAATACGCATCAAGGTATCCCCATAGTGGTTTTTCGGATGCCCCGTCGGAATGTGGTCCCTCCGGTTATTTCTCCTCCCCCGCATGCCATGCATAAGATGCAAAAGTCCACATGTTATGCAATTTATTCAAATCATAGCATTTTAAATCTCATATTTAAAACATAATCTTTTTACGACATAGCTCATCAAAATAAACCAAATAAACTATATTACATAAACCATGTTTTCAAAAAGGTAGAATCCTACCAAAGACCACTAAAGTGTCCTTGCTTCTTAAACCGGCAACCACTCACGATCGCGCACCATTTATGAGGTCCCGTCACCTTGTTACATATCAACAAGTCAATCCTATATTCCATTTGATTTAAAATTAGGTCTAAGTCCATAAACACAACCTTGTGGGGTTCGGCCATACAACATGGCTGAACCTCACCCACTTTAATTTGTCCCTCTTTTGATTTAACCAATCATATACAAGTAGACCACTTTAAAAACCCTAAGCCCACCAAATACACCTTAGTGGGGTTCAGCCATACAACATGGCTGAACCTCACCAATTTGATTTTAGTCCTTTTTTCAAGTCCTTTGATATTTTAATTAAGTCCAAGACCATTCATCCTTTGATTCACTAATCTCGTCACTTATGCAACAATTATTTAACATTAATAATCATCTAAGTCCACCAAACACATTCCTCATGTGGTTCGGCCATACACCATGGCCGAACCCATGATCTATCATTTTCTCCCATATTTACACATTTGCCATTATTCCCATCACTTCATGCTTAGGTCCAAAATTGATCATAACCTAGATTCATAAGTGATTCATAAATCATAATATAAAACTCCAATAATTCCCTTTATTCCTTGTTTTGATAATTCTTTCCTTTACACATACATAGAACCACAAATGACCCATTTAAGAAGGTTCAGGGGGTTCGGCCGTACACCATGGCCGAACCCTATGATGTCTAAATTATAATTTCTCCATTGAATCCATTACCATTGTTAAGTCCATAAACCAAGGTCCCTCCGTGAGGTTTAGATTCATCCTTTTTTATCATCATTTACCATGATCTAAAAATGCTTAAGTCCATCAACCATTACTAACACACTTCCATGGGGTTCAGCTATGTAACATGGCCGAACCCTATGGTTCCTTAATTTCTTTTAAAAATCATACAACTAAGATTTAGTGCCTTTGATGGTTCTCATACACACATCCATTTAAACCCTATAAAAAACCTTTAAACTCGTACCCATATGTCCATGATTTTTATCCCTCAAGATCCATTAAAATATAACCAATGTTCTTCCATGGGGTTCGGCCATACAACATGGCCGAATCCTATGGTTCATCATCTTCTCTTAAAAAAATACTTTGACCCATAAAAATTCCTTAATTCCTTTCCATGGGGTTCGGCCATGTTGATGGTTCATCATTGGGTCTTTAGCCATAATAAAATTAGGGTTCTGCCATGTCCTTGACCACTTTCTTCTTATTTTTGCAATTATCGAGCACTTACCGATTCTGCGTCTCCTCCGATTTCTTTCACTCATTCTTGCTCCTTTCCTTCCTTAGCCTTTTCCTCCTTCTTCTTGATCCTTTGGCTGAGTGTGATGGCTTGAGAGAGAGGGAGAGTTCGGCCTTGTGTGAGAATGATAGAACTTTGAGATGAAACTCTATGTCTTTGGTCTTGAGGAGTGATCAGCCAAGAGAGGGTTTGAATTTGAAATGTGTAAGAGTCCACCTCCATTATCTCTCCATGTGGGAGTTTCATCCATGAGATGAAACTCCAAGGCTCCAACGTGTGGCTTTGTTTGAATTTGAACTGTGTAACCGTCCACCTCCATTATCTCTCTATGTGGGAGTTTCATCCATGAGATGAAACTCCAAGGCTCCAACGTGTGCCTTTGTTTGAATTTGAAATGTGTAACCATCCACCTCCATTATCTCTCCGTGTGTGAGTTTCAGCCATGAGATGAAACTCCAAGGCTCCAACGTGTGCCTTTGTATGAATTTGAAATGTGCAACCGTCCACCTCCATTATCTCTCCATGTGGGAGTTTCATCCATGAGATGAACTCCAAGGCTCCAACGTGTGCTTTTGTTTGAATTTGAAATAAACAAAACTTCCCACCTCTCCAACGTATAACCCTTGGTTTGATTTTTGAAACAACAACCCTTCATCTTCACACTACACTCACTCTTTAATTCAACTCACCACTCTAATTTAACTCATTTCAAATCAACTCAACTCACTTAACTCATCATTTTAAAGTCAACTCACTCAACTTGATTGCCTTCCCATTTTAATTCAGCCCCAATTAAGTTTGGCTTGAACTCACTTGGTGGTCAATCAAGTCAACCACGATCCATTGGGTCCCAATTGGGAATTTTGACCCAAATATCAACATTGACTCAATTAAATGTGCCTTACCCATTTACTTTAAATTGAACCTTATACCATAACTGTTGGGTCCTAATTGGGCCATTGACCCAACACCTTACCCATCTAAGGTTCATATCCTTTAATTCACAATTAAAATGGCAAATTCCGTAAATGTTGATAACATGGAATTTCGAAGTGTTACAATACAATCCTCCTTTTAAAATTTTCGTCCCAAAAATCGAGCGAAGTACGATTTCAAACATTTACATAAATAGCTCAGGATGAACCGTTCTCATTTTCGACTCCAGTTCCCATGGCCGACTGCATACTCTACCATACTCTGCCGGTGAATCGGCCATCTCTGTCAGACACTATAGTCCGGGGAATACCATGTAATCGGATGATATCTTTGATATACCGCCGACCCAAAGTCTCAGATGAGTCTGTCATCTTAATGGGAAGAAAATGTGCAGACTTTGTCAGTTGGTTTACCACGACCCATATTGCATCATTGCCCTTTGAAGACCTTGGCAACCCTATCACAAAATCCATGGAGATGTGCTCTCATTTCCATTTCGGTACTGGTAAAGGTTTGAGTAAACATGGAGGCTTCTGATGTTCCGTCTTAACCTGCTGACAAGTTAAGCAATGAGCCACAAATTCTGCCACATCCCTCTTGAGTCCATGCCACCAGTAATGTCTCTTCAGGTCGTGATACATCTTGGTGCTGCCCGGATGAATAGAGAGTTTGGTCTGATGTGCCTCAATCAATAATTCTCTTCTGCAGTTCTTAGGCACATATATCCTTCCTTGGAATATAAGACCCTGTCCTGGTCGTAACTTCCATTCCGACATGACTTCATCGGTGGACATCTTGGCCCATATCTCCTCCACTTCCGGGTCTATCCGCTGTTCCTGTTCAATCTTGGTAACCATGTTGGACCGTATGATTAAATTGTACATACTCCCATGGTTATTGATATATAAATTGAACTCTCGTATGGTATTCAACATCTCCCATTCTGTCCTGCTCAAACATGCCATTGATGCATGTGATATGCGACTGAGGGCATCTGCCACCTTGTTCGCCTTTCCAGGGTGATAACGAAGCACGAACTCATAATCCTGCAGATATTCCATCCATCTGCGCTGCCTCAGGTTGAGCTCTTTCTGATCAAACAAGTACTTCAAGCTCTTATGATCTGAAAACACTTCAAATTTCTCGCCAAATAAATAGTGTCTCCAGCTTTTGAGCGTGAAGACCACTGCGGCTAGTTCAAGATCATGCGTAGGATAGAGGCCTTCATGTATTTTCAATTGTCTTGAACCATAAGCGACCACACGATGAGTTTGACTGAGGACACACCCAAGTCCCTCTCCTGAAGCGTCGCATTGTACCTCATAACCCTTGCCTCTTTCTGGCAAAATCAAAATAGGAGTTGTTGTAAGTCTATCCTTCAGATCCTCAAATCTCCGGTTGCACACATCTGACCACTCAAATTTGACTCCTTTCTGAGTGATTCGGGTAAGTGGAGATGCTGTCTTGGAGAAGTCCATGATAAACTTCCTGTAATAACCAGCCAATCCCAAGAAGCTATGGATCTCGGTTACATTCTTTGGCACTTTCCATTCTCTCACTACCGCCACCTTAGCCGGATCCACGGCTATACCTTCTGCTGATATGACATGTCCCAAGAAGTTAACCTTGGGTAGGCAGAATTCACACTTGCTGGCTTTGGCATATAACTTGTTCTTCCTCAAAGTGTCCAGAACTATCCTCAGGTGCTCAGTATGTTCTTCTTGAGTTTTTGAATAAATCAAAATGTCCTCAATAAATACAATGACAAATTGGTCCAAGTAAGGACGGAAAATCCTATTCATTAGATCCATGAACACAGCCGGTGCATTAGTGAGTCCAAACGGCATGACTACAAACTCATATAGTCCATACCGCGTTCTGAAGGCTGTCTTCTCTATGTCTTCCTCCCTAACCCGGATTTGGTGGTATCCAGACATCAAATCCATCTTAGAGAAATGGTTGGAACCTCTAAGTTGATCAAATAGATCATCGATCTTGGGTAGAGGATACTTGTTTCTGACGGTCAGCTGGTTCAGTTTTTGGTAATCCACACACATTCGGAGTGTACCGTCCTTCTTCTTTACAAACAACACCGGAGCTCCCCAAGATGATGTGTTGTTCCGGATGCAACCCAGTCTGAGCAGTTCATCAATCTGTTTCTTTAGCTCGGACATCTCTGCTGGTGCCATCCGGTAGTGTGGTAACAACACTGGTGCAGTGCTAGGGTACAGTTTGATTTCAAAATTAATCTCCCTCATGTGAGGCAACCAAGGGAGTTCCTTTGGGAATACATCTGCATAGTCCTTTGTTGATTATGATATTGTTCAATACCAGATGATTCAACCCTTCATGCAGTCTGCTTTGTTTGTCAGTACGCACCACATGTTGTTTTCCCTTGGGTCACCAAAATGCCACCCTGCGGTGATAACAATCAATGTTGGCCTGAAAGCTAGCCAACCAGTCCATGCCGAAGATAATATTGTACTGTGTCATATCGAGTACCAAATAATTGAACTCAAATCTGAGTCCAGCGAGTTCAGTATTCACTGCTGTGCATATAAGCCCCAATGACGTGTCTCCGACGGGGGATACAATGGTGAGTGATGTGGACAGTTTTTGTACTAAAGTTCCTGTTGCGGATATGAATGCAGCAGATATGAAAGAATGGGATGCTCCCGAATCAAATAAAGCAAAGGCATAGGAACTACTGACTACAGCCATACGTTGAATGACAGAGTGATCCACTGCTGCTGGATGAGCTAATGTAAACAACCGTCCAGATCCTGTAGGCACCTGTGCTGCCTGGTTAAATGTCCTGCCTCCTTGTGAATTAGCTGGTCTAGCTGGTGGGCAAAATTAACCTTGGAATAAGAGGGTTTGCTGAGTTGTGGGCATTCCCTCTTAAAATGGCCTGGGTGATCACAATGGAAGCAGTTGCTCACCCCTCTGGGATTCTGAGTGACTGATGCAGATGGGGAGGGATGATTGGGACGAAAGCCCTGTTGACCTAGTGGATGGTGAAGGTCTGATAAAGTTCGGTCGGAACTTCTTGTTGGGCTGAAATGTACCCTTCCCACTCTGAGCTCGGCGGTTGTCAAAACACGCTAACTCAGCCATCTCTTTCTCTGCTATAGTGGCCCTTCTGACCACCTCTGCCAATTTGCTGCTTTGAATACAGTTAACTTGGCCCTTATGCTTGGCCGAAGGCCCCGTTCAAACTTGCATGCTCTTCGATACTCTGTATCCACCATATAGAATGCATAGCAAGACAAACTGAGAAACTCCTAGTGGTACTTTGCCACCTCCATGGTACCTTGTACCAAAGATAGAAAAGCTTGAGTCTGGCGCTCCTTCTCCTCCTCAGGGAAATAATGGTCCAAGAAGGTAGCTGAGAACTGATCCCAAGTCATTGCAGTCCTCTCTCCTTCTGGAAGGAGTGCTCGCTGCTTCTCTATCACCTCTCACCATTTACTGGCATCATCTATCAGTTGTGACGTGGCCAGTAAAATCTTGTCAGCATGACTCGAAATCTTGAGTAGGGTCAGGATCTGAGTGATCTTCTTCAGCCAATTTTCTACTCCGACAGCCCCTTCTTTCCCTTTGAAGTAAGGAGGGCACTGTTGCTGGAAATCCCTGACCCTGCTCCTGTCATTGGTCTCGTTGGTAGTTCCATTTCCGTTTAGGGGCTGTTGAAGAACTGAAGTGACCACCGCTTGAACCAAGTTTTGTAGTTCGGGTGGTACCACCGGTATATTCATGCTATTTTCTTGTTCCTCCTCATTTCGAGGTTGTTCTACCACATCTTCATCCCCATTTGAGTTTTGTCGGGTCCTTCTCTTTGGAGGCATTTTTTCCCTAAGCCATTGAAAAATATCATGACTTAGTTTTCATTGTAAAGTTTGTGCTTTTCCTACTTTTGGGGAAATTTCCAAATAAGTACTCTTGGTTTTTCTTTGTTTTTGGGGATTTCCCTAAGTATCTATTGTTTGTTTCTCAATTCGGGTATATTGGGGAAATATATCCTATTTTGCTATGTTTGATAAATCCATTTATTTTGATTGTACTTCCTTTGCTATCATTTATTGTTGTTCTCAGATTGAATGTTCAGCCTAAGTCTAACGAAGTAAATTAATCTGGCCCCCATGCAGCGGACTCCGAAGAGTCGGTCAGTTGGGATTCTTATTTGTCAGTGAGACATGAAACTGTCTTAAACTTACTTCGAAAGATTCAATCTTCCCGTTTCGCTCTGATACCAACTGTAATGCCCCGCCCTTTTTCACTTGCTTTACGAAAATCAGAGTTTATTTTTTTTAAAAAATAAATAGTGAGAAAAAAAGCAGGACGTCACGATGCGAGCTAAGTCCGAACTTCTAAAGTCCGACCCTTAACTGGCCAACCCTATGTGTGCATGGACTAAGTCGACGAATACGGTTCACACATAATAATATATGCATGCGGATTAAATCATAAACTGCGGATTATATTAGAACCTAGATCTATTCTTTTTTAGATAGCAAAGTACTTCAAGTCTTTATCCATAATTAAACTTAACTTAAATATCCAAACAAACCATTAAAACCATAGCAAAATTATCTAAGTTATTACATGTGCAAAATCTAGCTACTCAAATTACAAGTCCATGAGTAACTTAAACAAAATATAATCCAATCACATATCCAAGCTCATATGCTTGGCTCTGATCACGTGCATCATCCCTTTCCTTTCCTGTATCAACCACTAGGGTAGAAGTAAGGCGTTAGAACAACGCGGCCAGTAGGTATTCCATTTAGGGTCTACACATGGTTAGTACAAATCATATATAATAACATAATGTCAAAACCATTAAAAACCATGCCATGTCATGATGCCAAATGCAATGAGTCCCACCCATCACAAGTACATATAACCTCTTGATGGGATTCTCATCATCAAGGTACCCCCACAGTGGTCTTTCGGACGCCCCGACGAAGTGTGGCCCCTCCGATTTCTTCTTGGTGGGAAATGCACATCAAGGTATCACCACAGTGGTTTTTTTTATGCTCCAACGGAGTGTGGCCCCTCCGGTTACTTCTCCTCCCTCCCATGCCATGCATGAGATGCAAAAGTCCACATGCTATGCAATTTATTCAAATCATAGCATTTTAAATCTCATATTTAAAACATAATCTTTTTACGACATAGCTCATCAAAATAAACCAAATAAATTATATTACATAAACCATGTTTTCAAAAAGGTAGAATCCTACCAAAGACCACTAAAGTGTCCTTGCTTCTTAAACCGGCAACCACTCACGATCGCGCACCATTTATGAGGTCCCGTCACCTTGTTACATATCAACAAGTCAATCCTATATTCCATTTGATTTAAAATTAGGTCTAAGTCCATAAACACAACCTTGTGGGGTTCGGCCATACAACATGGCTGAACCTCACCCACTTTAATTTGTCCCTCTTTTGATTTAACCAATCATATACAAGTAGACCACTTTAAAAACCCTAAGCCCACCAAATACACCTTAGTGGGGTTCAGCCATACAACATGGCTGAACCTCACCAATTTGATTTTAGTCCTTTTTTCAAGTCCTTTGATATTTTAATTAAGTCCAAGACCATTCATCCTTTGATTCACTAATCTCGTCACTTATGCAACAATTATTTAACATTAATAATCATCTAAGTCCACCAAACACATTCCTCATGTGGTTCGGCCATACACCATGGCCGAACCCATGATCTATCATTTTCTCCCATATTTACACATTTGCCATTATTCCCATCACTTCATGCTTAGGTCCAAAATTGATCATAACCTAGATTCATAAGTGATTCATAAATCATAATATAAAACTCCAATAATTCCCTTTATTCCTTGTTTTGATAATTCTTTCCTTTACACATACATAGAACCACAAATGACCCATTTAAGAAGGTTCAGGGGGTTCGGCCGTACACCATGGCCGAACCCTATGATGTCTAAATTATAATTTCTCCATTGAATCCATTACCATTGTTAAGTCCATAAACCAAGGTCCCTCCGTGAGGTTTAGATTCATCCTTTTTTATCATCATTTACCATGATCTAAAAATGCTTAAGTCCATCAACCATTACTAACACACTTCCATGGGGTTCAGCTATGTAACATGGCCGAACCCTATGGTTCCTTAATTTCTTTTAAAAATCATACAACTAAGATTTAGTGCTTTGATGGTTCTCATACACACATCCATTTAAACCCTATAAAAAACCTTTAAACTCGTACCCATATGTCCATGATTTTTATCCCTCAAGATCCATTAAAATATAACCAATGTTCTTCCATGGGGTTCGGCCATACAACATGGCCGAACCCTATGGTTCATCATCTTCTCTTAAAAAAATACTTTGACCCATAAAAATTCCTTAATTCCTTTCCATGGGGTTCGGCCATGTTGATGGTTCATCATTGGGTCTTTAGCCATAATAAAATTAGGGTTCTGCCATGTCCTTGACCACTTTCTTCTTATTTTTGCAATTATCGAGCACTTACCGATTCTGCGTCTCCTCCGATTTCTTTCACTCATTCTTGCTCCTTTCCTTCCTTAGCCTTTTCCTCCTTCTTCTTGATCCTTTGGCTGAGTGTGATGGCTTGATAGAGAGGGAGAGTTCGGCCTTGTGTGAGAATGATAGAACTTTGAGATGAAACTCTATGTCTTTGGTCTTGAGGAGTGATCAGCCAAGAGAGGGTTTGAATTTGAAATGTGTAAGAGTCCACCTCCATTATCTCTCCATGTGGGAGTTTCATCCATGAGATGAAACTCCAAGGCTCCAACGTGTGGCTTTGTTTGAATTTGAAATGTGTAACCGTCCACCTCCATTATCTCTCCATGTGGGAGTTTCATCCATGAGATGAAACTCCAAGGCTCCAACGTGTGCCTTTGTTTGAATTTGAAATGTGTAACCATCCACCTCCATTATCTCTCCGTGTGTGAGTTTCAGCCATGAGATGAAACTCCAAGACTCCAACGTGTGCCTTTGTATGAATTTGAAATGTGCAACCGTCCACCTCCATTATCTCTCCATGTGGGAGTTTCATCCATGAGATGAACTCCAAGGCTCCAACGTGTGCTTTTGTTTGAATTTGAAATAAACAAAACTTCCCACCTCTCCAACGTATAACCCTTGGTTTGATTTTTGAAACAACAACCCTTCATCTTCACACTACACTCACTCTTTAATTCAACTCACCACTCTAATTTAACTCATTTCAAATCAACTCAACTCACTTAACTCATCATTTTAAAGTCAACTCACTCAACTTGATTGCCTTCCCATTTTAATTCAGCCCCAATTAAGTTTGGCTTGAACTCACTTGGTGGTCAATCAAGTCAACCACGATCCATTGGGTCCCAATTGGGAATTTTGACCCAAATATCAACATTGACTCAATTAAATGTGCCTTACCCATTTACTTTAAATTGAACCTTATACCATAACTGTTGGGTCCTAATTGGGCCATTGACCCAACACCTTACCCATCTAAGGTTCATATCCTTTAATTCACAATTAAAATGGCAAATTCCGTAAATGTTGATAACATGGAATTTCGAAGTGTTACAATACAATCCTCCTTTTAAAATTTTCGTCCCAAAAATCGAGCGAAGTACGATTTCAAACATTTACATAAATAGCTCAGGATGAACCGTTCTCATTTTCGACTCCAGTTCCCATGGCCGACTGCATACTCTACCATACTCTGCCGGTGAATCGGCCATCTCTGTCAGACACTATAGTCCGGGGAATACCTTGTAATCGGATGATATCTTTGATATACCGCCGACCCAAAGTCTCAGATGAGTCTGTCATCTTAATGGGAAGAAAATGTGCAGACTTTGTCAGTTGGTTTACCACGACCCATATTGCATCATTGCCCTTTGAAGACCTTGGCAACCCTATCACAAAATCCATGGAGATGTGCTCCCATTTCCATTTCGGTACTGGTAAAGGTTTGAGTAAACATGGAGGCTTCTGATGTTCCGTCTTAACCTGCTGACAAGTTAAGCAATGAGCCACAAATTCTGCCACATCCCTCTTGAGTCCATGCCACCAGTAATGTCTCTTCAGGTCGTGATACATCTTGGTGCTGCCCGGATGAATAGAGAGTTTGGTCTGATGTGCCTCAATCAATAATTCTCTTCTGCAGTTCTTAGGCACATATATCCTTCCTCGGAATACAAGACCCTGTCCTGGTCGTAACTTCCATTCCGACATGACTTCATCGGTGGACATCTTGGCCCATATCTCCTCCACTTCCGGGTCTATCCGCTGTTCCTGTTCAATCTTGGTAACCATGTTGGACCGTATGATTAAATTGTACATACTCCCATGGTTATTGATATATAAATTGAACTCTCGTATGGTATTCAACATCTCCCATTCTGTCCTGCTCAAACATGCCATTGATGCATGTGATATGCGACTGAGGGCATCTGCCACCTTGTTCGCCTTTCCAGGGTGATAACGAAGCACGAACTCATAATCCTGCAGATATTCCATCCATCTGCGCTGCCTCAGGTTGAGCTCTTTCTGATCAAGCAAGTACTTCAAGCTCTTATGATCTGAAAACACTTCAAATTTCTCGCCAAATAAATAGTGTCTCCAGCTTTTGAGCGTGAAGACCACTGCGGCTAGTTCAAGATCATGCGTAGGATAGAGGCCTTCATGTATTTTCAATTGTCTTGAACCATAAGCGACCACACGATGAGTTTGACTGAGGACACACCCAAGTCCCTCTCCTGAAGCGTCGCATTGTACCTCATAACCATTGCCTCTTTCTGGCAAAATCAAAATAGGAGTTGTTGTAAGTCTATCCTTCAGATCCTCAAATCTCCGGTTGCACACATCTGACCACTCAAATTTGACTCCTTTCTGAGTGATTCGGGTAAGTGGAGATGCTGTCTTGGAGAAGTCCATGATAAACTTCCTGTAATAACCAGCCAATCCCAAGAAGCTATGGATCTCGGTTACATTCTTTGGCACTTTCCATTCTCTCACTACCGCCACCTTAGCCGGATCCACGGCTATACCTTCTGCTGATATGACATGTCCCAAGAAGTTAACCTTGGGTAGGCAGAATTCACACTTGCTGGCTTTGGCATATAACTTGTTCTTCCTCAAAGTGTCCAGAACTATCCTCAGGTGCTCAGTATGTTCTTCTTGAGTTTTTGAATAAATCAAAATGTCCTCAATAAATACAATGACAAATTGGTCCAAGTAAGGACGAAAAATCCTATTCATTAGATCCATGAACACAGCCGGTGCATTAGTGAGTCCAAACGGCATGACTACAAACTCATATAGTCCATACCGCGTTCTGAAGGCTGTCTTCTCTATGTCTTCCTCCCTAACCCGGATTTGGTGGTATCCAGACATCAAATCCATCTTAGAGAAATGGTTGGAACCTCTAAGTTGATCAAATAGATCATCGATCTTGGGTAGAGGATACTTGTTTCTGACGGTCAGCTGGTTCAGTTTTTGGTAATCCACACACATTCGGAGTGTACCGTCCTTCTTCTTTACAAACAACACCGGAGCTCCCCAAGATGATGTGTTGTTCCGGATGCAACCCAGTCTGAGCAGTTCATCAATCTGTTTCTTTAGCTCGGACATCTCTGCTGGTGCCATCCGGTAGTGTGGTAACAACACTGGTGCAGTGCTAGGGTACAGTTTGATTTCAAAATTAATCTCCCTCATGTGAGGCAACCAAGGGAGTTCCTTTGGGAATACATCTGCATAGTCCTTTGTTGATTATGATATTGTTCAATACCAGATGATTCAACCCTTCATGCAGTCTGCTTTGTTTGTCAGTACGCACCACATGTTGTTTTCCCTTGGGTCACCAAAATGCCACCCTGCGGTGATAACAATCAATGTTGGCCTGAAAGCTAGCCAACCAGTCCATGCCGAAGATAATATTGTACTGTGTCATATCGAGTACCAAATAATTGAACTCAAATCTGAGTCCAGCGAGTTCAGTATTCACTGCTGTGCATATAAGCCCCAATGACGTGTCTCCGACGGGGGATACAATGGTGAGTGATGTGGACAGTTTTTGTACTAAAGTTCCTGTTGCGGATATGAATGCAGCAGATATGAAAGAATGGGATGCTCCCGAATCAAATAAAGCAAAGGCATAGGAACTACTGACTACAGCCATACGTTGAATGACAGAGTGATCCACTGCTGCTGGATGAGCTAATGTAAACAACCGTCCAGATCCTGTAGGCACCTGTGCTGCCTGGTTAAATGTCCTGCCTCCTTGTGAATTAGCTGGTCTAGCTGGTGGGCAAAATTAACCTTGGAATAAGAGGGTTTGCTGAGTTGTGGGCATTCCCTCTTAAAATGGCCTGGGTGATCACAATGGAAGCAGTTGCTCACCCCTCTGGGATTCTGAGTGACTGATGCAGATGGGGAGGGATGATTGGGACGAAAGCCCTGTTGACCTAGTGGATGGTGAAGGTCTGATAAAGTTCGGTCGGAACTTCTTGTTGGGCTGAAATGTACCCTTCCCACTCTGAGCTCGGCGGTTGTCAAAACACGCTAACTCAGCCATCTCTTTCTCTGCTATAGTGGCCCTTCTGACCACCTCTGCCAATTTGCTGCTTTGAATACAGTTAACTTGGCCCTTATGCTTGGCCGAAGGCCCCGTTCAAACTTGCATGCTCTTCGATACTCTGTATCCACCATATAGAATGCATAGCAAGACAAACTGAGAAACTCCTAGTGGTACTTTGCCACCTCCATGGTACCTTGTACCAAAGATAGAAAAGCTTGAGTCTGGCGCTCCTTCTCCTCCTCAGGGAAATAATGGTCCAAGAAGGTAGCTGAGAACTGATCCCAAGTCATTGCAGTCCTCTCTCCTTCTGGAAGGAGTGCTCGCTGCTTCTCTATCACCTCTCACCATTTACTGGCATCATCTATCAGTTGTGACGTGGCCAGTAAAATCTTGTCAGCATGACTCGAAATCTTGAGTAGGGTCAGGATCTGAGTGATCTTCTTCAGCCAATTTTCTACTCCGACAGCCCCTTCTTTCCCTTTGAAGTAAGGAGGGCACTGTTGCTGGAAATCCCTGACCCTGCTCCTGTCATTGGTCTCGTTGGTAGTTCCATTTCCGTTTAGGGGCTGTTGAAGAACTGAAGTGACCACCGCTTGAACCAAGTTTTGTAGTTCGGGTGGTACCACCGGTATATTCATGCTATTTTCTTGTTCCTCCTCATTTCGAGGTTGTTCTACCACATCTTCATCCCCATTTGAGTTTTGTCGGGTCCTTCTCTTTGGAGGCATTTTTTCCCTAAGCCATTGAAAAATATCATGACTTAGTTTTCATTGTAAAGTTTGTGCTTTTCCTACTTTTGGGGAAATTTCCAAATAAGTACTCTTGGTTTTTCTTTGTTTTTGGGGATTTCCCTAAGTATCTATTGTTTGTTTCTCAATTCGGGTATATTGGGGAAATATATCCTATTTTGCTATGTTTGATAAATCCATTTATTTTGATTGTACTTCCTTTGCTATCATTTATTGTTGTTCTCAGATTGAATGTTCAGCCTAAGTCTAACGAAGTAAATTAATCTGGCCCCCATGCAGCGGACTCCGAAGAGTCGGTCAGTTGGGATTCTTATTTGTCAGTGAGACATGAAACTGTCTTAAACTTACTTCGAAAGATTCAATCTTCCCGTTTCGCTCTGATACCAACTGTAATGCCCCGCCCTTTTTCACTTGCTTTACGAAAATCAGAGTTTATTTTTTTTAAAAAATAAATAGTGAGAAAAAAAGCAGGACGTCACGATGCGAGCTAAGTCCGAACTTCTAAAGTCCGACCCTTAACTGGCCAACCCTATGTGTGCATGGACTAAGTCGACGAATACGGTTCACACATAATAATATATGCATGCGGATTAAATCATAAACTGCGGATTATATTAGAACCTAGATCTATTCTTTTTTAGATAGCAAAGTACTTCAAGTCTTTATCCATAATTAAACTTAACTTAAATATCCAAACAAACCATTAAAACCATAGCAAAATTATCTAAGTTATTACATGTGCAAAATCTAGCTACTCAAATTACAAGTCCATGAGTAACTTAAACAAAATATAATCCAATCACATATCCAAGCTCATATGCTTGGCTCTGATCACGTGCATCATCCCTTTCCTTTCCTGTATCAACCACTAGGGTAGAAGTAGGGCGTTAGAACAACGCGGCCAGTAGGTATTCCATTTAGGGTCTACACATGGTTAGTACAAATCATATATAATAACATAATGTCAAAACCATTAAAAACCATGCCATGTCATGATGCCAAATGCAATGAGTCCCACCCATCACAAGTACATATAACCTCTTGATGGGATTCTCATCATCAAGGTACCCCCACAGTGGTCTTTCGGACGCCCCGACGAAGTGTGGCCCCTCCGATTTCTTCTTGGTGGGAAATGCACATCAAGGTATCACCACAGTGGTTTTTTTTATGCTCCAACGGAGTGTGGCCCCTCCGGTTACTTCTCCTCCCTCCCATGCCATGCATGAGATGCAAAAGTCCACATGCTATGCAATTTATTCAAATCATAGCATTTTAAATCTCATATTTAAAACATAATCTTTTTACGACATAGCTCATCAAAATAAACCAAATAAATTATATTACATAAACCATGTTTTCAAAAAGGTAGAATCCTACCAAAGACCACTAAAGTGTCCTTGCTTCTTAAACCGGCAACCACTCACGATCGCGCACCATTTATGAGGTCCCGTCACCTTGTTACATATCAACAAGTCAATCCTATATTCCATTTGATTTAAAATTAGGTCTAAGTCCATAAACACAACCTTGTGGGGTTCGGCCATACAACATGGCTGAACCTCACCCACTTTAATTTGTCCCTCTTTTGATTTAACCAATCATATACAAGTAGACCACTTTAAAAACCCTAAGCCCACCAAATACACCTTAGTGGGGTTCAGCCATACAACATGGCTGAACCTCACCAATTTGATTTTAGTCCTTTTTTCAAGTCCTTTGATATTTTAATTAAGTCCAAGACCATTCATCCTTTGATTCACTAATCTCGTCACTTATGCAACAATTATTTAACATTAATAATCATCTAAGTCCACCAAACACATTCCTCATGTGGTTCGGCCATACACCATGGCCGAACCCATGATCTATCATTTTCTCCCATATTTACACATTTGCCATTATTCCCATCACTTCATGCTTAGGTCCAAAATTGATCATAACCTAGATTCATAAGTGATTCATAAATCATAATATAAAACTCCAATAATTCCCTTTATTCCTTGTTTTGATAATTCTTTCCTTTACACATACATAGAACCACAAATGACCCATTTAAGAAGGTTCAGGGGGTTCGGCCGTACACCATGGCCGAACCCTATGATGTCTAAATTATAATTTCTCCATTGAATCCATTACCATTGTTAAGTCCATAAACCAAGGTCCCTCCGTGAGGTTTAGATTCATCCTTTTTTATCATCATTTACCATGATCTAAAAATGCTTAAGTCCATCAACCATTACTAACACACTTCCATGGGGTTCAGCTATGTAACATGGCCGAACCCTATGGTTCCTTAATTTCTTTTAAAAATCATACAACTAAGATTTAGTGCTTTGATGGTTCTCATACACACATCCATTTAAACCCTATAAAAAACCTTTAAACTCGTACCCATATGTCCATGATTTTTATCCCTCAAGATCCATTAAAATATAACCAATGTTCTTCCATGGGGTTCGGCCATACAACATGGCCGAACCCTATGGTTCATCATCTTCTCTTAAAAAAATACTTTGACCCATAAAAATTCCTTAATTCCTTTCCATGGGGTTCGGCCATGTTGATGGTTCATCATTGGGTCTTTAGCCATAATAAAATTAGGGTTCTGCCATGTCCTTGACCACTTTCTTCTTATTTTTGCAATTATCGAGCACTTACCGATTCTGCGTCTCCTCCGATTTCTTTCACTCATTCTTGCTCCTTTCCTTCCTTAGCCTTTTCCTCCTTCTTCTTGATCCTTTGGCTGAGTGTGATGGCTTGATAGAGAGGGAGAGTTCGGCCTTGTGTGAGAATGATAGAACTTTGAGATGAAACTCTATGTCTTTGGTCTTGAGGAGTGATCAGCCAAGAGAGGGTTTGAATTTGAAATGTGTAAGAGTCCACCTCCATTATCTCTCCATGTGGGAGTTTCATCCATGAGATGAAACTCCAAGGCTCCAACGTGTGGCTTTGTTTGAATTTGAAATGTGTAACCGTCCACCTCCATTATCTCTCCATGTGGGAGTTTCATCCATGAGATGAAACTCCAAGGCTCCAACGTGTGCCTTTGTTTGAATTTGAAATGTGTAACCATCCACCTCCATTATCTCTCCGTGTGTGAGTTTCAGCCATGAGATGAAACTCCAAGGCTCCAACGTGTGCCTTTGTATGAATTTGAAATGTGCAACCGTCCACCTCCATTATCTCTCCATGTGGGAGTTTCATCCATGAGATGAACTCCAAGGCTCCAACGTGTGCTTTTGTTTGAATTTGAAATAAACAAAACTTCCCACCTCTCCAACGTATAACCCTTGGTTTGATTTTTGAAACAACAACCCTTCATCTTCACACTACACTCACTCTTTAATTCAACTCACCACTCTAATTTAACTCATTTCAAATCAACTCAACTCACTTAACTCATCATTTTAAAGTCAACTCACTCAACTTGATTGCCTTCCCATTTTAATTCAGCCCCAATTAAGTTTGGCTTGAACTCACTTGGTGGTCAATCAAGTCAACCACGATCCATTGGGTCCCAATTGGGAATTTTGACCCAAATATCAACATTGACTCAATTAAATGTGCCTTACCCATTTACTTTAAATTGAACCTTATACCATAACTGTTGGGTCCTAATTGGGCCATTGACCCAACACCTTACCCATCTAAGGTTCATATCCTTTAATTCACAATTAAAATGGCAAATTCCGTAAATGTTGATAACATGGAATTTCGAAGTGTTACAATACAATCCTCCTTTTAAAATTTTCGTCCCAAAAATCGAGCGAAGTACGATTTCAAACATTTACATAAATAGCTCAGGATGAACCGTTCTCATTTTCGACTCCAGTTCCCATGGCCGACTGCATACTCTACCATACTCTGCCGGTGAATCGGCCATCTCTGTCAGACACTATAGTCCGGGGAATACCATGTAATCGGATGATATCTTTGATATACCGCCGACCCAAAGTCTCAGATGAGTTTGTCATCTTAATGGGAAGAAAATGTGCAAACTTTGTCAGTTGGTTTACCACGACCCATATTGCATCATTGCCCTTTGAAGACCTTGGCAACCCTATCACAAAATCCATGGAGATGTGCTCCCATTTCCATTTCGGTACTGGTAAAGGTTTGAGTAAACATGGAGGCTTCTGATGTTCCGTCTTAACCTGCTGACAAGTTAAGCAATGAGCCACAAATTCTGCCACATCCCTCTTGAGTCCATGCCACCAGTAATGTCTCTTCAGGTCGTGATACATCTTGGTGCTGCCCGGATGAATAGAGAGTTTGGTCTGATGTGCCTCAATCAATAATTCTCTTCTGCAGTTCTTAGGCACATATATCCTTCCTCGGAATACAAGACCCTGTCCTGGTCGTAACTTCCATTCCGACATGACTTCATCGGTGGACATCTTGGCCCATATCTCCTCCACTTCCGGGTCTATCCGCTGTTCCTGTTCAATCTTGGTAACCATGTTGGACCGTATGATTAAATTGTACATACTCCCATGGTTATTGATATATAAATTGAACTCTCGTATGGTATTCAACATCTCCCATTCTGTCCTGCTCAAACATGCCATTGATGCATGTGATATGCGACTGAGGGCATCTGCCACCTTGTTCGCCTTTCCAGGGTGATAACGAAGCAAGAACTCATAATCCTGCAGATATTCCATCCATCTGCGCTGCCTCAGGTTGAGCTTTTTCTGATCAAACAAGTACTTCGAGCTCTTATGATCTGAAAACACTTCAAATTTCTCGCCAAATAAATAGTGTCTCCAGCTTTTGAGCGTGAAGACCACTGCGGCTAGTTCAAGATCATGCGTAGGATAGAGGCGTTCATGTATTTTCAATTGTCTTGAACCATAAGCGACCACACGATGAGTTTGACTGAGGACACACCCAAGTCCCTCTCCTGAAGCGTCGCATTGTACCTCAGAACCCTTGCCTCTTTCTGGCAAAATCAAAATAGGAGTTGTTGTAAGTCTATCCTTCAGATCCTCAAATCTCCGGTTGCACACATCTGACCACTCAAATTTGACTCCTTTCTGAGTGATTCGGGTAAGTGGAGATGCTGTCTTGGAGAAGTCCATGATAAACTTCCTGTAGTAACCAGCCAATCCCAAGAAGCTATGGATCTCGGTTACATTCTTTGGCACTTTCCATTCTCTCACTACCGCCACCTTAGCCGGATCCACGGCTATACCTTCTGCTGATATGACATGTCCCAAGAAGTTAACCTTGGGTAGGCAGAATTCACACTTGCTGGCTTTGGCATATAACTTGTTCTTCCTCAAAGTGTCCAGAACTATCCTTAGGTGCTCAGTATGTTCTTCTTGAGTTTTTGAATAAATCAAAATGTCCTCAATAAATACAATGACAAATTGGTCCAAGTAAGGATGGAAAATCCTATTCATTAGATCCATGAACACAGCCGGTGCATTAGTGAGTCCAAACGGCATGACTACAAACTCATATAGTCCATACCGCGTTCTGAAGGCTGTCTTCTCTATGTCTTCCTCCCTAACCCGGATTTGGTGGTATCCAGACATCAAATCAATCTTAGAGAAATGGTTGGAACCTCTAAGTTGATCAAATAGATCATCGATCTTGGGTAGAGGATACTTGTTTCTGACGGTCAGCTGGTTCAGTTTTTGGTAATCCACACACATTCGGAGTGTACCGTCCTTCTTCTTTACAAACAACACCGGAGCTCCCCAAGATGATGTGTTGTTCCGGATGCAACCCAGTCTGAGCAGTTCATCAATCTGTTTCTTTAGCTCGGACATCTCTGCTGGTGCCATCCGGTAGTGTGGTAACGACACTGATGCAGTGCTAGGGTACAGCTTGATTTCAAAATTAATCTCCCTCATGTGAGGCAACCAAGGGAGTTCCTTTGGGAATACATCTGCATAGTCCTTTACTATCGCTGGGAGTTCAGGCACCGGTGTTTTGTTGATTATGATATTGTTCAATACCAGATGATTCAACCCTTCATGCAGTCTGCTTTGTTTGTCAGTACGCACCACATGTTGTTTTCCCTTGGGTCACCAAAATGCCACCCTGCGGTGATAACAATCAATGTTGGCCTGAAAGCTAGCCAACCAATCCATGCCGAAGATAATATTGTACTGTGTCATATCGAGTACCAAATAATTGAACTCAAATCTGAGTCCAGCGAGTTCAGTATTCACTGCTGTGCATATAAGCCCCAATGACGTGTCTCCGACGGGGGATACAATGGTGAGTGATGTGGACAGTTTTTGTACTAAAGTTCCTGTTACGGATATGAATGCAGCAGATATGAAAGAATGGGATGCTCCCGAATCAAATAAAGCAAAGGCATAGGAACTACTGACTACAGCCATACGTTGAATGACAGAGTGATCCACTGCTGCTGGATGAGCTAATGTAAACAACCGTTCAGATCCTGTAGGCACCCGTGCTGCCTGGTTAAATGTCCTGTCTCCTTGTGAATTAGCTGGTCTAGCTGGTGGGCAAAATTAACCTTGGAATAAGAGGGTTTGCTGAGTTGTGGGCATTCCCTCTTAAAATGGCCTGGGTGATCACAATGGAAGCAGTTGCTCACCCCTCTGGGATTTTGAGTGACTGATGCAGATGGGGAGGGATGATTGGGACGAAAGCCCTGTTGACCTAGTGGATGGTGAAGGTCTGCTAAAGTTCGGTCGGAACTTCTTGTTGGGCTGAAATGTACCCTTCCCACTCTGAGCTCGGCGGTTGTCAAAACACGCTAACTCAGCCATCTCTTTCTCTGCTATAGTGGCCCTTCTGACCACCTCTGCCAATTTGCTGCTTTGAATACAGTTAACTTGGCCCTTATGCTTGGCCGAAGGCCCCGTTCAAACTTGCATGCTCTTCGATACTCTGTATCCACCATATAGAATGCATAGCAAGACAAACTGAGAAACTCCTAGTGGTACTTTGCCACCTCCATGGTACCTTGTACCAAAGATAGAAAAGCTTGAGTCTGGCGCTCCTTCTCCTCCTCAGGGAAATAATGGTCCAAGAAGGTAGCTGAGAACTGATCCCAAGTCATTGCAGTCCTCTCTCCTTCTGGAAGGAGTGCTCGCTGCTTCTCTATCACCTCTCACCATTTACTGGCATCATCTATCAGTTGTGACGTGGCCAGTAAAATCTTGTCAGCATGACTCGAAATCTTGAGTAGGGTCAGGATCTGAGTGATCTTCTTCAGCCAATTTTCTACTCCGACAGCCCCTTCTTTCCCTTTGAAGTAAGGAGGGCACTGTTGCTGGAAATCCCTGACCCTGCTCCTGTCATTGGTCTCGTTGGTAGTTCCATTTCCGTTTAGGGGCTGTTGAAGAACTGAAGTGACCACCGCTTGAACCAAGTTTTGTAGTTCGGGTGGTACCACTGGTATATTCATGCTATTTTCTTGTTCCTCCTCATTTCGAGGTTGTTCTACCACATCTTCATCCCCATTTGAGTTTTGTCGGGTCCTTCTCTTTGGAGGCATTTTTTCCCTAAGCCATTGAAAAATATCATGACTTAGTTTTCATTGTAAAGTTTGTGCTTTTCCTACTTTTGGGGAAATTTCCAAATAAGTACTCTTGGTTTTTCTTTGTTTTTGGGGATTTCCCTAAGTATCTATTGTTTGTTTCTCAATTCGGGTATATTGGGGAAATATATCCTATTTTGCTATGTTTGATAAATCCATTTATTTTGATTGTACTTCCTTTGCTATCATTTATTGTTGTTCTCAGATTGAATGTTCAGCCTAAGTCTAACGAAGTAAATTAATCTGGCCCCCATGCAGCGGACTCCGAAGAGTCGGTCAGTTGGGATTCTTATCTGTCAGTGAGACATGAAACTGTCTTAATCTTACTTCGAAAGATTCAATCTTCCCGTTTCGCTCTGATACCAACTGTAATGCCCCGCCCATTTTCACTTGCTTTACGAAAATCAGAGTTTATTTTTTTTAAAAAATAAATAGTGAGAAAAAAAGCGGGACGTCACGATGCGAGCTAAGTCCGAACTTCTAAAGTCCGACCCTTAACTGGCCAACCCTATGTGTGCATGGACTAAGTCGACGAATACGGTTCACACATAATAATATATGCATGTGGATTAAATCATAAACTGCGGATTATATTAGAACCTAGATCTATTCTTTTTTAGATAGCAAAGTACTTCAAGTCTTTATCCATAATTAAACTTAACTTAAATATCCAAACAAACCATTAAAACCATAGCAAAATTATCTAAGTTATTACATGTGCAAAATCTAGCTACTCAAATTACAAGTCCATGAGTAACTTAAACAAAATATAATCCAATCACATATCCAAGCTCATATGCTTGGCTCTGATCACGTGCATCATCCCTTTCCTTTCCTGTATCAACCACTAGGGTAGAAGTAGGGCGTTAGAACAACGCGGCCAGTAGGTATTCCATTTAGGGTCTACACATGGTTAGTACAAATCATATATAATAACATAATGTCAAAACCATTAAAAACCATGCCATGTCATGATGCCAAATGCAATGAGTCCCACCCATCACAAGTACATATAACCTCTTGATGGGATTCTCATCATCAAGGTACCCCCACAGTGGTCTTTCGGACGCCCCGACGAAGTGTGGCCCCTCCGGTTTCTTCTTGGTGGGAAATGCACATCAAGGTATCACCACAGTGGTTTTTTTTATGCTCCAACGGAGTGTGGCCCCTCCGGTTACTTCTCCTCCCTCCCATGCCATGCATGAGATGCAAAAGTCCACATGCTATGCAATTTATTCAAATCATAGCATTTTAAATCTCATATGTAAAACATAATCTTTTTATGACATAACTCATCAAAATAAACCAAATAAACTATATTACATAAACCATGTTTTCAAAAAGGTAGAATCCTACCAAAGACCACTAAAGTGTCCTTGCTTCTTAAATCGACAACCGCGCACGATCGCGCACCATTTATGAGGCTCCTGTCACCTTGTTACATATCAACAAGTCAATCCTATATTCCATTTGATTTAAAATTAGGTCTAAGTCCATAAACACAACCTTGTGGGGTTCGGCCATACAACATGGCCGAACCTCACCCACTTGAATTTGTCCCTCTTTTGATTTAACCAATCATATACAAGTAGACCACTTTAAAAACCCTAAGTCCACCAAATACACCTTAGTGAGGTTTGACCATTCAACATGGCCGAACCTCACCAATTTGATTTTAGTCCCTTTTTTCGAGTCCTTTGATCTTTTAATTAAGTCGAAGACAATTCATCCTTTGATTCACTAATCTCATCACTTATGCACTAATTATTTAACATTAATAACCATCTAAGTCCACCAAACACATTCCTCATGTGGTTCAGCCATACACCATGGCCGAATCCATGATCTATCATTTTCTCCCATATTTACACATTTGCCATTATTCCCATCACTTCATGCTTAGGTCCAAAATTGATCATAACCTAGATTCATAAGTGATTCATAAATCATAACATAAAACTCCAGTAATTCCCTTTATTCCTTGTTTTGATAATCCCTTCCTTTACACATACATAGAACCACAAATGACCCATTTAAGAAGGTTCATCGGGTTCAGCCATATGCCATGGCCGAACCCTATGATGTCTAAATTCCAATTTCTCCATTGAATCCATTACCATTTTTAAGTCCATAAACCAAAGTCCCTCCATGAGGTTTAGATTCATCCTTTTTTATCATCATTTACCATGATCTAAAATACTTAAGTCCATAAACCATTACTAACACACTTCCATGGGGTTCGGCTATGTAACATGGCCGAACCCAATGGTTCCTTAATTTCTTTTAAAAATCATACAACTAAGATTTAGTCCTTTGATGGTTCTCATACACACATCCATTTAAGCCCTTTAAAAAAACCTTTAAACTCATACCCATATGTCCATGACTTTTATCCCTCAAGATCCATTAAAATATAACCAATGTTCGCCATACAACATGGCCGAACCCTATGGTTCATCATCTTCTCTTAAAAAAATACTTTGACCCATAAAAATTCCTTAATTCCTTTCCATGGGGTTCGGCCATACAACATGGCCGAACCCTATGGTTCATCATTGGCTCTTTAGCCAAAATAAAATTAGGGTTCGCTATGTCCTTGACCACTTTCTTCTTATTTTTGTAATTTATCGAGCACTTACCGATTCCGATTCTCCTCCAGGTTTCTTTCACTCCTTCTTGCTCCTTTCCTTCCTTAGCCTTTTCCTCCTTCTTCTTGATCCTTTGGCCGAAGTGTGAGCGCTTGAGAGAGAGGGAGAGTTCGGCCTTGTGTGAGAATGATAGAGCTTTGATATGAAACTCTATGTCTTTGGTGTTGAGGAGTGATCAGCCAAGAGAGGGTTTGAATTTGAAATGTGTAACTGTCCATGTCCATTATCTCTCCATGTGGGAGTTTCATCCATGAGATGAAACTCCAAGGCTCCAACGTGTGGCTTTCGTTTGAATTTGAAATGTGTAACCGTCCACCTCCATTATCTCTCCATGTGGGAGTTTCATCCATGAGATGAAACTCCAAGGCTCCAACATGTGCCTTTGCTTGAATTTGAAATGTGTAACCATCCACCTCCATTATCTCTCCATGTGGGGGATCCAAGGCTCCAACTGTGTGCCTTTGTTTGAATGTGAAATGTGTAACCGTCCACCTCCATTATCTCTCTGTGTGGGAGTTTCATCCATGAGATGAAGCTCCATGGCTCCAACGTGTGCTTTTGTTTGAATTTGAAATAAACAAAACGTCCCACCTCTCCAACGTGTAACCCTTGGTTTGATTTTTGAAACAAAAACCCTTCATCTTCACACTTCACTCACTCTTTAATTCAACTCACCACTTTAATTTAACTCATTTCAAATCAACTCAACTCACTTAACTCATCACTTAAAGTCAACTCACTCTCTTGATTGCCTTCCCATTTTAATTCAGCCCCAATTAAGTTAGGCTTGAACTCACTTGGTGGTCAACCAAGTCAGCCATGACCCATTGGGTCCCAATTGGGTATTTTGACCCGAATAGCAACATTGACCCAATTAAATGCGCCTTACCCATTTACTTTAAATTGAACCATATACCATAACCGTTGGGTCCTAATTGGGCCATTGACCCAACACCTTACCCATCTAAGGTTCATATCTGTTAATTCACAATTAAAATGGTAAATTCCGTAAATATTGATAACATGGAATTCTGAAGTGTTAGATTTAAAGCTTTGCAGGGGTTAGATTATCCCTGCTATAAGATGGTATCATGATTTGCATAGCCTTTTTATATATCCCATTCCATATAGAACCATGTGGTACGAGTAGACATGGTTGGGATTTTGCTTTAGTGGTAGATTATGACGTGATTGGAGTGCGGGAAACAACGTGCAATAGGCCGTATGAGGGATTAGACCCCTTCCATGGATGGATACCTATGAGTATATTGTAGCATTTTCTACATTTCTGTATTGAGCCGCATAGCGTTGTCCACATTGGTTACGTGTCGAGCCACTTTGCGTAGGCCACATCTGTAACACCTCGGGTTTTCAGTTTATTATTTATTTAATTTTGATTATGAATTTTGGAATTAAATCTATATATGGAAACCTTCCATTTATGGAAGATGTTGGTAAAAATGGTAAAGCCATCTAATTTTGGAAGGTGTTTCCAAATATGGAAAGGAGGTTACATATTAAGGAAAGTTTCCATTCTTGGAAGTGGATATTAAAATTAGAAAGTATCTACTTAAAGACCATAAAAGTTATTTATGGAAACCATTCCAAGAATGGAAGGTAAGGGTTGGATTATTGAACCTAATTGAATGAAGGGATTAATTGACAAGAGTGAGGTCCGGCCACAATGTATGGCCGAACCCCACTAGGATTTAGTTTTTTGGAAACTTTGTTATTTATGGAATATGATATTCAATCATAGAAGGGTTGGTGTTTAATTATGAAACCTTCTAAATGTGGACCTTAGGTTAAAAATGGAAGGTGGAGTTATTTTTAGAAAACTTTCCATTTATGGAAGGAGGTTGATATTTTGGCAAATTAATTAGGGAAACCTTCTAATGATAGAAGGAGAGATTAATAAAGGGAAGTTCTATTTTTGGAAGGTGAAATCTAAGTTTGGAGACTTTCCAATTATGGAAAGGTAGAGATTATACACCATAGGGTTCGGCCATGGTGTATGGCCGAACCCCATGGTCTAAAATTAAGGGATTAAAGGTATCTATAATTCAAGGTTAAAGTCTGATTGAGGAAATCAGATTATGAACCTAAGTCATGAGTTAAGTTATGTGTAGTTTTAAGTAAAATAAAAGGGTACAATGTATGATAAGGATTGATGGAGAAGAGAATGGCAAAAATGTAATTGAGATACCAAAGTAGGAGAACCATGGGTTCGGCCATGATGTATGGCCGAACCCCATGTGTTATGTTTGATGAACTTATTTGATTAGGGAAGTTTTTAAGGTCTAATTATGGGAGATTTAAATGAAGAAGGAAACCAATGGCAATTTGGTAAATATGAGAGAATGTTGGACATAGGGTTCGGCCATGGTGTATGGTCGAACCCCATGAGTTATTGTATGGTATTATGTATTTTGGATGCATGAATGAATAACTTGGAACCTAAGCAAAGAGAAGGGACTAGGGTTACCAACAGTGGTATTTTTGTAAATATGTATAAAAAATGGTAAACCATGGGTTCGGCCATGGTGTATGGCCGAACAACAAGGGGTTTTGTTATAGACTTAGAACCTCATAATTAGGTGAGTTTTGGTGTTGATTTATTATTATATCATAAGGTAACGGGATCTCGCAAGTGGTGCGCGATCTGTGATCGAATCTTAGACGGAAACGCAAGGACTTGTGAACGGTCTTAGGTAGGATTCCACCTCTTTGAAACCATGGATTATGTACTTGTTTTTATCTTATGTTTTTGATGAAAATGTGTTTCAAAGGATCTGATTTATTATTGAATTTCAAATGCTACGTTTACCTTGATTTAAATAGCATGGATTGATTATGTTCCAAAGGTGATTTTACATGCTAGGTTTTAATTGTATAAAGAGCATGTATTGGATATGTTTTTCAAATGATTATTTTCAATGCTATGTTTATGTTATAAAATAGCATGTGTTTCATTGGCATCTCGTGCATGGCATGGGGTGAAGGATTTATAACCGAAGGGGTCACACTCCGTCGGGGCGTCCGAAAAACCTATCTGCAACACCTTGATGTGATTTCCATCAAGAAGATTTCCGGAGGGTCCACACTCCGTCGGGGTAACCGAAAGACCTATGTGCTAGGCACATTTATGTACAGGTGATGGGTGGGACTCATTGCATATTTGTCATCATTGCATGGCATGGATTTATATGGTTTTGATATCACTATGTTATATGATATGTTTTGTACTAACCATGTGTTAGCCGTAACTGAAATGCCTACTGGGCGCGTTGTACTAACGCCCTACTTCTACCATGTAGTTGGTGATACAGGTAATCAGGGAAACAATGAACCTAAGGCGGACCAGGCATAGGAGCATTGGAAGATCTAGTTTATATGCTTTGCATAAAATTACTCATGAACTTGTATTTGAATATTCGGATTTTGGAATGTAATAACTTAGATGGTTGAATGCTTTGGTTTGATGATTATGACGTGCTTTGCTATCTGAACGGATTAGAACTTGGTTCTAATATGATTCCGTATTTTGATGATTATGATTCCGCAGTTTTATGATTCTATTCCGCAAGCCGGTATAGCTATAGTGTGAACCATTTTATTGGACTGAGTCCATACACACATAGGGTTGGCCAGTTAAGGGTTGGACTTTGGAAGTTCGAACTTAGCTCGCGTCGTGACATCCTGCGCTCTATCACTCTACTCTGTTACAAAAAAAAATATACACTAAATTTAAGGGAAAAAGCGAGTGAAAAAGGGCAGGGCGTTACAGTTGGTATCAGAGTGAACCCGAAACTTGAATCTCTCGGAGTAAGTTAATCCGGTCTCGTGCATTAATTTACTTCGTTAGACTCAGAAGGATGATAGCAAAGGAAGTACGGTCAAAATAATCAGATTATCAAACGTAGCAAATAGGATGTATTTCCCCGGAAACATAACAAAATCGAAAGAGCTTATTTGGCAATTTTCCCAAAACAAGAGACATTATGTGATACATAGGAAAGTTCCCCAAACAAGAGACATTATGGGATACATGGAGAAATTCCCCCAAAACAAAGGTTAATTGAGTAGATTTATTGTTGGCATTTGATATGCTTCTGTTTATGTGATACAGAAGATTAGCCTAAGTGGTGGTAAGAGAATGTCGGGGAAAAAGGAAAGATTTTGGAAAGGTTGTGGTTACGTTTTGAAGGGTTTGTTCTAACCCTACCTATTGTGAGGAAAGTTTGATAAAATTTCAATAAAGAAGGCAAATTTAAGAGTTTACTAGGATTTTGGCACTGAGATGTAGGTGACGAGATCACTTGATTTTATTGAGATATGGCATGGGTGCGTTTTCACACGTGATATTGATGAGATAAATATATAATTCCATGAGTAAGGCTTGGAGTGGCTGTAAGACCATGGGAACCTTGATATGAAGTACGGAGACTTGGTCCCGTAGGGATACCGTTGAGGAGTGGGTCATTCGCATGCTACGCGCTGGAGGGCGTTCTCACGGCTGTTTTGCACACTTGATGTGCGGGATGCGCAAAGCTAGGTACTATTTTACCTCGTGGGGATGGTACTAGCTTCGTCAGACGCGGTTCGACCGCCTTAGAGCTTGACTGAATCACCCTTGGGGTGAAGGGATGCAGGGCGAGGTAGACCGGATCACGTTGGACGTGGGTCTTCCGCTTAGTAAGTCATGGACCCTAAGTCTTGATAAGGGGTCGGGGTATATTATGATTTGGTATTGTTACTACAGTCATTCATTCGAGTGTGGTTCCTATGGATAAAATATCTCATGGTGGAAGATGTGCCTGGATTAAGTATGATCAAGAATGGATTATACCCAAAAAGGGGGTTATATTCATGAATACGTATAACCATGGACAGATGATACTCATTGATAGAGTGGTACCAAGGATGGATGTGTATAACAATGGATGATGGAATCCATGATGGTTTGGATTAATATCAAGTATCGGTACCAAGGTAGACATGTCAAAAGTAGGATAGACTTGTTGATCTCGTAGATGGCATATAGATCTAATGATTGGGACATATTTCGATATACACTCCACGGTATAAGGAAAAGTTGTTGGTCGTATTACGACTTGTATCACAAGAAAATTAGTGATGAAAGAAACCGGTATCATAGAAATTTTAAACAGAAAGTGTTAGTCACATAGTGACTTATGTGCAAATGAAGATATGTGTATTTTTGGAGATATACTTAAGGGAAAAGTCTAGTGAGACTTGAATGGGAAACTATGGGCGACTGCCGAGTTAGACTGATCACCTGACTCTATAGTTAGCCGATGGAGTTCCAGGAGAGTGAAGCTAGAATTCTAATTAAAATAGAATCATTGAAAGCCTTGAACATAGGTTCGTATTGGCAGGCTACCTCACACAGAGAATAAACAGATGAACGTATTGAGCAAGTACGTGTGGAAAATATTTTTTAGCAGGTAAAGTGAAACAGAGTAAATTGATTTACATAGGAATTGTAAATGGGTTCACGAGGAAAAGAGAAAACATGGGGCAGAGTAAAATTCTGCGAGAATGAAACTCATAGGTTGATATGAGTAAGTGTGATGTAATTAAGTGGTACTTGACAAGATTGAACAGGACCAAAGGATGGATCCGGAAATGGATAATCTATGAACCAAGATGACTATCAGGTGAAGTCATACCGGAATGAGAATTAAGACCGGGACAGGGCCTGGCATTCCGAGGAAGGATTTATGTACCACAGAACTGCAGAAAAGAGTCGTTGGTTGAGGCACATTAGACCAAACTCTCTATTCATCCGGGCAGTACCAATATGTATCATGACCTGAAAAGACATTACTAGTGGCACGGACTCAAAAGAGATGTGGCAGTATTTGTGGCTCATTGCTTAACTTGCCAGCGGGTTAAGGCGGAACATCAGAAGCCACCAGGGTTACTCAAACCTTTACCAGTACCGGAATGGAAATGGGAACACATTTCCATGGATTTTGTTACAGGGTTGCCAAGGTCATCAAAAGGCAACGATGCGATATGGGTCGTGGTAGACTGACTGAAGTCAGCACATTTCATTCCTATTAAGATGACAGATTCATCTGAGACTTTGGGTCAGCGGTATATTAAGGATATCATCAGGTTGCATGGTATACCTCGAACTATTGTGTCTGACAGAGATGGTTGATTCACGGGCAGAGTATGGCAGAGCATGCAATCGGCCATGGGAACAGATTTATTGATTAACACGGGATTTCATCCGCAGACTGTAATGGCCCGAAATTTTCAAATCAATAAATATGTGGTTATTATTTATTTTAATGATGGAAATTGAGAATTTTAATGGAATAAATGTTAAGTGAATCAAAATTTGGGCAAAGGCCCAAGTATGGTCCAATGGACCATGGGTTGGATGAAATTCATTTAATTGGTCAATAATGATTAATGAAATGGCCCGGAATTTGTAAATCAAAATATATGTGGTTATTGTTTGTTTTAATGGTGGAAATTGGAAATCTAATGGAATAGAGGGTAAATGGATCAAGATATGGACAAAGGCCCAACTAGGGCCCAATGGACTTTGGATTGGATTTAAGTTTACTTAAAGGGTCAAAGATGGTCAAATGGGCCAAGGATGGTCAAATTGGGCCCAATACCCATTTGGGACCCAATGGATCAAGATGATGTAAGCTTTAAGGTAAATGGGTAAGATGAAAATGTAACTGGGCCATGGGCCCAATGGTGATCCAATTGGAATGTATGGAATGGATTTAAATCACCTAAGTTAATTTGAATTAAGCCAAGGTGATGTGGCCAAGTGGGACCCACCTCCACCTCATCAAGTGAGGTGGCGTGTGTACCCAAGATTTGGTGGGGCCGGCCACCATGGTTGAATTGGTCAACCATGGGTTAGGCATAAAGGGAATTTAAGCAAGTGGAGTTAAGTTGAATGAAATTAATTAACTTAATGATCCAATTAATTAGTTAATTAAGCTAAGTTAAAAAGGTGGTCAAATGGTCAATGAAAGACCAAAACCACCCATTGGAGGACACAAAAAACGTTGGATAATGTTGTTGGGTCAAAAGGCATAAAAAATATCTTATGCTTGGTTGGTGGGAAATTCATGTTAAAGTGTAAAGTAAGCTACCTTGGGATAAGATGGGTTCTCATCTTATCCCATTCTCATTTTTTTCACTCACTCCATCTCTCCCATTTTCTCATAGCCGTCCCTCATGCCCAAGAAGTGGAGAGGAAGAAAACCATGGAGGAAAGAAGAAAAGAAAGCTAAGAAGAGAAGAAAAAATTCAAGTAAAGGCCCACCACTCCAAGATCAAAGGTTGGGATCTTATTTCTCACCATCTCCTTTTCTCTCTCTCTCTCTCAAGCAAATCCTACTATGGCCAAACCCAAGTTTGGAGGTTGTCACCATTGATCAAGCATCTTAGCCGATTAAACAAGGAGAGGAAGAAGAAAGGAGGCCAACGAAGCCGACGGGAGTGACGAAAGTCGGAGGAGGCGTTGGATTGTAAGTAATTCCTAAGCAAGAGATTTGGATTTTTAGGGTTTAAGTTTTGGGATCCATTCTTGTTAAATTTGATGGTGGCCAAATAATCATAGGCCTTGGATCTCAAATCCATCAAATGGAAGGTTGGAAAAATGGATAAATTAAGGTTAAGAACAAATTAAATGGATTAAGGATATTATGAAATTAAATTAGTTAAACATGGAGAATGGTTTATGATTTTGAGGTTTCTAATGATTCAATGTTGGAAGATTAAAAAGGGGTTTTTATGAGAAAAACCATGGTAGGTGATTGATTAAATTATTAGGGTTTGTAAGAATGGAAGCAATGGATAATGATTTAGGGTTTTAAATGGTTAATGATTAAATGTAAGTGGCTAGTGAATTTTAAAAATTCAATGAATGAATGTACTGATTTTGAAAGGGGTAGAAATAATGATTTAAAAAAATAAAACCATGGAGACGTTCTTGGTGGATCTAAAAGTATTTGGATCATGAAGACAATAAGGAAATATTGGTGGCTTGAATGAACCGTAAATATAATTAAGGTTGACCAAATGTAATGATCCAAATGTGGTTAAGAGTAATGGTTTAAAAGTGTGATTTAAACCACCTCAAGGAAGGATTTATTTTGGATCTAAATGATGTAAATAGACCCAAGAAAAAAAATGGGAAAAGGACACCCATGACCCATAATGGGGTATGTATGTGTGTGAATGAATAAGAATTAGGTTAAATAAATGGGAAATGTTGGTGGTGTTGGTAGACCAATGTAGACCTAATGTTGATAGTTGCAATGGGAATGTGGCTAAGTTAATGGACTTAAATGTGATTAAAGAATGATGAATTAAATGTATGGTTTAGGTTATCTCAATGGAGGGACTTGTGATGAATCTAAAGTGTAACCAAAGACTTAAGGAAAAATGGGGATTTTGGTTAAGTTGAAAGGGCTGATTTTTAATGAACCTATGAGCCATTGTTATGAGCCACTTAATGGTCTAAGTATGGGGTTATATATTTATGTTTTAAATAAATGGAGGTTAGGTTAATTAAATGGTTAATTGCTAATGTTCTTATGTCATGGTTAATGAGACATCAATGGACCCATTTTTGTGAACCAATGGATAGGCTAAGGTTAAAGTCTATGGATATGCTTTAGCTAATGGGGATTAGGTTAAGATATGGTTGTATCTCATGATTGGTGAGTGTATGGATCAATTATGAATAAAGGGAATGAGTGGATAATGGACTCATTGTGGGTTAAATGCATGATGTAAACCCCATGGAAAGATTTGATGAATGGGGTATTTTGAACCCATGACCCATTAAACATTTAAAGGGTTAAGTATGGGGTTTTGTATCGGTTTAAAGGAATAAGGGTTAGGTTAATAAAAGGACTAATTTTGTGATCACATGATATGGTTGCCGGGTCATTAACGGACCTAAGTTATGGATCATTAATGGGTCTAAGTTATGGATCCATTATAGACCATAATGTGTATGGAAGAGGGAATGAATTATCCATGGAAGAATAATGGCAAAACCGTAAATATTGGTCAAAAATGAGGAAAACCCACTAAGACATGATGTATGGGCTTAGAAATGGTTAAAACATGGACTAATTGTTAATATGTAATAAGGTACAGGACATCGCAAGCGGTACGCGGATCGACAACCGGGTCTGTCGGACGGAAACGAAAGAAAGAACTCTAGTCGGTATTCTGTAGGATTCTAATCTTTTTGTAAGCCATGGATTGAGTGATGGTTTCCTTGAATTATTTTGGAAATTATATGGTATGTTTTAAGATTGGTTTTGAATTATGTATTATGTAGGGGTTTTTACTTGATCTATTCCAATAAGCATATGATTGGTTTAAAATGGGTTTTAATGCTATGATGTGATTATTGAGGCTTTGCTTGATCTATTTTGGGTAATCAAGTTATATGTTTTATTGATGGGATTTTCTTTAAATGTCATGGTTTGTTATTATATTCATTACATGGCATATGGCATCTACATCTCATGCATGGCATGGAAGGGATATGACAGGGGAAGGATGAAATGAAACCGGAGTCCATGCTCTGTCGCGGCGACCGATAAACAGACATGGAGATATTTTGATGTGTTGGATGTATCAGGGATGTTGTATGTAATTATGATACCTTGATGATGGTTCTTCCATTAAAGGGGGAGGATTTGTGATTGTTTTATATCTGGACGACGTTTTGCCGTCTAGGGGGATGATTTGTGATTGTTTCATATCTGGACGAGGTTTTGCCTTCCAGGGGAATGATTTGTGATTGTTTTATATCTGGACGAGGTTTTGCCGTCCAGGGGAATGATTTGTTATTGTTTTATATCTGGACGAGGTTTTGCCGTCCAGAGGGATGATTTGTGATTGTTTTATATCTGGACGAGGTTTTGTAGTCCAGGGGGATGATTTGTGATTGTTTGTATCTTGACGAGGTTTTGCCGTCAAGGGGGATATGACAGCGTGATGGTATGGATGATGGGTGGGATAACACAGACACCCATGGCATAGCATTCATTGTATGGTTTTCGTTATATATTATCTATATGCTTTGTTATCACTAATCCATGTGTTAGCCCTACTCGGAGTCCTACTGGGCGCGTTGTCTAACGCCCTACTTCTACCCTAGCTGATGACGCAGGAAATGCTGGAGCAGAAGGACGGGACGGGAGCCAAGCTTAGAAGCTTGGGGAGGCGGACTGTTTACTTTATTAAAGTTTATTTGTGGGAAATGTATATTTGAACAGTTTAGCTTGTCGGACTGTATAATTAGATTACTTCATATATTTTGGTTTATTTTGGAAGTTGAGACGTTGTGATATTTTTGTAATATTATGAATGTTATCTTCCCTGCTATCTCAAATTTGTAGGATGGTCTTTATAGTAATTCCGCACGTAGTTTAATATTCCGCAAGCTACTTCTACGTGTGAATCATTCTCCATGGACTTCGTTCCACGCACATGTAGGGTTGGCTAGTTAAAGGCCGGGCTTTAGAAGCTCGGACTTAACTCGCGTCGTGACGTCTGCGCCCTTTGTCACTCTTCTTAAAAAAAAAATAGACTCTGATTTCGGTGAAAAGAGGCGGGCGTTACACAGACTGATGGACAGTCTGAGAGGACGATACAGACACTGGAGGACATGTTGAGAGCATGTATGTTAGATTTCAAGGGTGGATGGGAGGACGACTTGCCGTTGGTAGAATTCTCATACAACAACAGTTACCAGGCAAGCCTCTAGATGGCACCATTCGAGGCATTATATGGTAGACCGTGTAGGTCACCAATATGCGGGACAGGTGCCTGTGAGCCTGCATTGATTGGACCAGAATTGGTTACAGAGACTACATCGCAGATACAGTTGATACGGCAGCACCTATTGACTGCGCAGAGCCGTCAGAAGAGTTATGCTGACAAGAGAAGGAGGTTCCTTGAATTTGAAGTGGGAGACATGGTGTTCTTGAAAGTCTCGTCGCGAAAGGGACACATGAGGTTTGGAAAGAAAGGGAAATTATCACCAAGGTATGTGGGACCATTTTCTATCATAAAACGGATGGGGGATGTGGCTTATCAATTAGCACTCCCATCACAGTTGGCATCTTTACATGATGTGTTCCATATATCTATGTTGAGAAAGTATAATCCTAATCCTTCTCACGTATTGAACGTACAAGACATAGAGGTTCAGAGTGACGTGACATACGTTGAGAAGCCTTTCTGAGTGGTGGACACAGAACAAAGGGTGTTACGGAACCGAGCGATCCAGTTTGTCAAAGTAGTATGGGATCGACACGGCGTTGAGGAAGCTACATGGGAACACGAGTCAGAAATGAGGAAAACTCATCCTGAGTTATTTATGTAAGTGTTTGAAACCCTACTTCACTCGATTTTCGGGACGAAAATTTTAAAAAGAGGATTGTATTGTAACACCTCGGGTTTTCAGTTTATTATTTATTTAAATTTGATTATGAATTTTGGAATTAAATCTATATATGGAAACCTTCCATTTATGGAAGATGGTGGTAAAAATGGTAAAGCCATCTAATTTTGGAAGGTGTTTCCAAATATGGAAAGGAGGTTACATATTAAGGAAAGTTTCCATTCTTGGAAGTGGATATTAAAATTAGAAAGTATCTACTAAAAGACCATAAAAGTTATTTATAGAAACCATTCCAAGAATGGAAGGTAAGGGTTGGATTATTGAACCTAATTGAATGAAGGGATTAATTGGCAATAGTGAGGTTCGGCCACAATGTATGGCCGAACCCCACTAGGATTTAGTTTTTTGGAAACTTTGTTATTTATGGAATATGATATTTAATCATAGAAGGGTTGGTGTTTAATTATGAAACCTTCTAAATGTGGACCTTAGGTTAAAAATGGAAGGTGGAGTTATTTTTAGAAAACTTTTCATTTATGGAAGGAGGTTGATATTTTGGCAAATTAATTAGGGAAACCTTCTAATGATAGAAGGGGGGATTAATAAAGGGAAGTTCTATTTTTGGAAGGTGAAATCTAAATTTGGAGACTTTCCAATTATGGAAAGGTAGAGATTATACACCATAGGGTTCGGCCATGGTGTATGGCCGAACCCCATGGTCTAAAATTAAGGGATTAAAGGTATCTATAATTCAAGGTTAAAGTCTGATTGAGGAAATCAGATTATGAACCTAAGTCATGAGTTAAGTTATGTGTAGTTTTAAGTAAAATAAAAGGATACAATGTATGATAAGGATTGATTGAGAAGAGAATGGCAAAAATGTAATTAAGATACCAAAGTAGGAGAACCATGGGTTAAGCCATGATGTATGGCCGAACCCCATGTGTTATGTTTGACGAACTTATTTGATTAGGGAAGTTTTTAAGGTCTAATTATGGGAGATTTAAAGGAAGAAGGAAACCAATGGCAATTTGGTAAATATGAGAGAATGTTGGACATAGGGTTCGGCCATGGTGTATGGCCGAACCCCATGAGTTATTGTATGGTATTATGCATTTTGGAAGCATGAATGAATAACTTGGAACCTAAGCAAAGAGAAGGGGCTAGGGTTACCAACAGTGGCATTTTTGTAAATATGTATAAAAAATGGTAAACCATGGGTTCGGCCATGGTGTATGGGCGAACCCCATGGGTTTTTGTTATAGACTTAGAACCTCATAATTAGGTGAGTTTTGGTTTTGGTTTATTATTCTATCATAAGGTAACAGGATCTCGCAAGCGGTGCGCGATCGGTGATCGAATCTTGGACGGAAACGCAATAAGTTGTGAACGGTCTTTGGTGGGATTCCACCTCTTTGAAACCATGGATTATGTACTTGTTTTTATCTTATGTTTTTGATGAAAATGTGTTTCAAAGGATCTGACTTATTATTGAATTTCAAATGCTACGTTTACCTTGATTTAAATAGCATGGATTGATTATGTTCCAAAGGTGATTTTACATGCTAGGTTTTAATTGTATAAAGAACATGTATTGGATATGTTTTTCAAATGATGATTTTCAATGCTATGTTTATATTATAAAATAGCATGTGTTTCATTGGTATCTCATGCATGGCATGGGGTGAAGGATTTATAACCGGAGGGGTCACACTCTGTCGGAGCGTCTGAAAAACTTATGTGCAACACCTTATGTGATTTCCATCAAGAAGATTTTTGGAGGGTCCACACACCGTCGGGGCGACCGAAAGACCTATGTGGTAGGCACATTTATGTACAGGTGATGGGTTGGACTCATTGCATATTTGTCATCATTGCATGGCATGGATTTATATGGCTTTGATATCACTATGTTATATGATATGTTTTGTACTAACCATGTGTTAGCCGTAACTGGAATGCCTACTGGGCGCGTTGTACTAACGCCCTACTTCTACCCTGTAGTTGGTGATACAGGTAATCAGGGAAACAATGAACCTAAGGTGGACCAGGCATAGGAGCATTGGAAGATCTAGTTTATATGCTTTGCATAAAATTATTCATGAACTTGTATTTGAATATTCGGATTTTGGAATGTAATAACTTAGATGGTTGAATGCTTTGGTTTGATGATTATGACGTACTTTGCTATCTGAACGGATTAGAACTTGGTTCTAATATGATTCCGTATTTTGATGATTATGATTCCGCAGTTTTATGATTTTATTCCGCAAGCCGGTATTGCTATATGTGAACCATTTTATTGGACTGAGTCCATACACACATAGGGTTGGCCAGTTAAGGGTCGGACTTTGGAAGTTCGAACTTAGCTCGCGTCGTGACGTCCCGCACTCTATCACTCTACTCTGTTACGAAAAAAAAAATATATACACTGAATGTACGAGAAAAAGCGAGTGAAAAGGGGCGGGGCGTTACAACATCCGTATGTGATTTTTGAGCCCATGAGCTTGTGTGCATCTGATGTTGGTGATTGTTTATGGCGAGTCGGTGACAAGTTAGAGTTAATACTTGCCCGAGATAAGCCTAGGATCACTTTTGTGCACAGTTGAGATGTGCTTAGTAGTGATAAAGACTCCGTGTGCCGTGAAGGTGGCTTGGGTTGTATGAGTTCCCATGAAGCCATGGCACACTTTTGGAGTTTTCTAACCACTGTTGTTGGCAAGCATGATTTTGTGTATGGTCGTGACGTGATTTGTTGGATAAGTATTAATCTCCAGATTATTGATTATAGAGCGCCGAGAGTTAGTGATCTCTCATGCTTGGGATTAGATATGGGTGTCTCAAACTCTGCGATGTTGTTGTTTGGAGATCTATGAGACTCCAAGTTCGGTAGAGTACCATGATGAGATGTACCCAAATTTTGTATACCCTATGTTGATTTGTGGGATCATGTAGCCACTTGAGGTTGTTTGTTTTGGTTCGAGATGCAGATCTCAGTGTCATGTAAGACTACTTCACGTGTGGGCCATGTGAGAGGGCCATTTATTTGAGTGATGAGCCGTCCCGTATTCTTCACGTTTGATGTATATTGTAGTTAGCATCACCAAATGAGTTATGAATATTTGTTTGCCACGTGTTGAGCTGCAATATGAGAGCCATTATTTAGGCATTATTGCATTGTCCACGTGTGATGTGAGCCAGTTGATGGCTTAGTAGTCGAGTCTAAAGTGACTTTTGATTAATAGCTACCTTTGGAGGATCCTTTGGGCGAAGCTCTACGAGACTTGTGAGTGTTGAGACCTTGTCCAGACCCCACTAGAATGATTGAATTTCGAGGGCGAAATTCTTTTAAGTGGGTGGAATGTAATGGCCCAGGTCAACAAAATATTTATGAGAATAAGAGGATATATGAATCATACGATTTTACGATTTTCTATTTACGATTCACGCCCCTAGACCAATTTAGATTCGATTCGAGTTTGATAACATTGGGTAAAATTAGAGAATGATATACACTTAGAGCATTGGGAATATTTATAAAATTCCATGCTCAAAAGGTGTGTGATAATATGTTTTGAGTGAATGTTGCCTTGTGCACATTCCAATGCATAGTTGGGTAAGGTTATGGCTTGACCTCTTTATGCCTATGTGTGATTGATGTGAATATATGGCATCAGATATATATTTATGAGTTTCCCAAGTTCCCTATAATTAGATGTTTATTATAATTGAGAATTCATAGATTTGTGATGTGTTAAAGTATAATAGAATGTATGATAAATCAAGATTGCCCAAGATATGTAATGTAGGGCCTTGATAACTTCCTATACTTGTGTATGGTTATGAGTAATGCATGTATCAAATGAATTCTCATTATTGTGATTGGAATTCTTAGATGGGTAACTCATATAATAAGCATGATGGATGTCTTTTAATGCCATCTTTGGATCATGTGATGAGGTGTACATCACTAGTGAGTACCTATGTTAATAATGGTTGTGGTGGATCGACCTAACCATGTGTAGAATGAATTTTCATGATTTGAACAGGAACTTGATAAAGGGTTAGACTAAGTGATATGGGTGAGTTAAGGTCAATTATCTTAGAACCCAAGTCGGTTAACTTGTGCTGCAATGGGGATGGGCTAGCATGATTGAGAATGCATGGAATGAAATGTAAATGCTAAGAAATCCTTGTTTGATTTCCTAAAGTAAAAGTATGACCGCTCCCCAATGTCAACCCAAGTGTGAAAATAATGAACTACAGTTGATCTTGTCCACTATATGGTACGTAGGCAACTGAGTGCATTGTGCCTCAGCTCGATCAAAAGATGCATTATGTCATCCATTTATATTTAGGATGATGTAAGATGTTGAGCAAATGTGAAGGGTATAAAGGGATTGGTGGGATATACCTTACCTAATATAGACCATAATGCTACATGTTGGATCCCTCGAAGGAGGCCCGAAGAGGTTATGATACCTTGGGAGTCCCGATATGATGAGACATATATGTTTGTTCTCGAGTAAAGCCTAGAGTGGCTAGAGGAATGTGAAAATTCTTAAGATGGACAGATGAGGACTTTGGTACTGAGATGTATGTGACTAGGTCTCTTGATTATATTGAGACGTGGAATGGGTACATCCCTCACTTGATGATTATATTGAGACGTGGTATGGGTGTGTCCTTCACCTAATATTGATTATATTGAGGCGTAGTATGGGTGCATCCCTCACGTGAAATTGATGATTGAGATGTGGTATGGGTATGTCCCTCACGTGATATTGATAACGTTATGCCTCAATCCGTTGAAAAAGGAAACTTTTCGATCAGTAAATCATTGTGTCTCACTTTTGTATAGTTAAAATGATGAGATAAGTATATAGATTCCATGAGTAAGGCCTAGAGTAGCTGTGAGAGTGTGGGAACTTCGATATTAACATACGGAGACTGTGGCATTGAGATGTATATGTGACTTGGTCACTTGATATTGAGACGTGGTATGGGTACGTCCCTCACGTGATTATGATGGTTGACTGACCGTTTCAAAGAGATATTCAGGACGGTGGGATCGGCTACGGAGACTTGGTCCCGTAGGGTTGCCGTCGAGGAGTAGGTCTCTCACATGCTACATGCTGGAGGGCACTCTCACGGCTATTTAGCACACTTGATGTGTGTTGATGCTCAAAGCTAGATACTATTTTACCCCATGGGGGTGGTGCTAGCTTCGTTAGACGCGGTCTGACTACCTTAGAGCTTGACTGAATCACCGTTGAGGTGAAGGGATGCAAGGTGAGGTAGGCTTGATCACGCTAGTCCTGGGTCTCCTGCTTAATAAGTCTTGGGCCCTAAGTCTTGTTAGGGGTCGTGGCATATTTATGATATGATATGATGATTTGATATTGTTGCCACAATCACGTAGTGATTGATTCGAGTGTTGTTCCTATGGATATAAGATCTCATGGTAGATGATGTGCCATTGGATTAGTTATGCCCATGGATGGATTATACCCATGGAGAGATTATATTCATGGATGGTTATTACCCATGGATAGATGATACTCAATGATAGTGTGTTACCAGAGATGGATGTGTATACCCATGGATAATGGTTCCCTTGGTGGTGTTTGGATGTTGGTCTTAGGGTAGACTTGTTAGTCCCATGGTAGACGTATTGGTCTTATGTTAGACATGTTGGTCCCATGGTAGTGGTGGACATGTTGGTCCTATAGTAGACGTATTGGTCTTATGTTAACATGTTAGTCCCATGGTAGACGTATTGGTATTATGGTGGACATGTTGGTCCCATAGTAGACGTATTGGTCTTATGTTAGACATGTTAGTCCCATAGTGGACGTATTGGCATTATGGTGGACGTATTGGCATTATGGTGACATGTTGGTCCCATGGTAGACGTATTGGTATTATGGTGGACATGTTGGTCCCATAATAGACGTATTGGTCTTATATTAGACCTGTTAGTCCTATGATTAGACATATTGGTTCTACGAATGTATGAGTTATGCCATGGATGGATTATACCCATGGAGTAATTATATTCATGGATGGTTATTACCCATGGATAGATGATACTCACTGATGGAGAGTTGCCAAAGATGGATGATGAATCCCATGGATGTTGTTCCCATCGTAGACATATTGGATTCATGCCTAGATATTGATTATATGGTGGGCATATTGACCCCATGATAAGTATAGTGCTCCCATGGTAGACGTATTGGTCTCATAGTGGACGTGACGGTTCTATGGATAGATATGGTTATTCCCATGGAGGGCTTTGTGACCATGGATGAGTATTGTATACCGTGGATAGATATTCCCACGGAAAGCATTGATTCCATAGAGGATTGGACCCATATTTAGAGTATTGTCCCCGAGGTGGGATGTATTTATGTTCGGGTTTAGGTCTCATAGTTGAGGTTTATCCCATGTGTGACATTAACCCCAAGGTTGACGGTGTTCCCATGGTTGGTATAGACCCGTGATTGGCTAGACCCGTGATAGATAAGATCTATTCTATTGATGGGGCCTACGATAGGGTAATTAGAATGTCTTGATGTGACATCATGAATAGCACGCGGCAAGTGCCATGAAATAAATGAATTGAGAACTCCGCAGGATTTAATCTCTATTGGAGTACGTAGGTAGATGATAATTCAGTTCGACCAAATCAAGGGTCTAATAAGTCCTGTAATCCGTAGGAATCTCGCAACATGTGTAGGTGTCACGTGTTTGGACTATGAATTGTGTATGTTTAAAAAAAAAAAATTTATTATTGTTTCTCACGTGTCCGTTGGGTCGGGCGGTGACAGACTCAAATCCTAGTATTGTAAATTTAAATTTAATGTTTAATAATAATATTCAAAATGCAATGGAATATTAGTTCCCAGTTTTCCAATTAATCTATGATTGTACTTGTGTTTCTTTTTTTTTTCTAGAGTTAACTCTCTGGTCGAATTTCTTGTATGAGCAAGAATTTTTGGATGATCCTCTAATTCAATTTCTAAGTCTCTTATTTCAAGAGTGTGATGAAAATTTAGAATTGAAATAGAAGCCTATCTTTATCATCCAATAAGAAGGTCCATTTTTGGGTGATCCCTTGTTTTGATTTCTACGGCTCTTACTTGTAAGAGTGTAATAAAATATTTAGTGCCGAAAGAAGGGCCTATCATTATCATTCAAATCTAAGGTCTGTTTTATGATGAATACTTTAATGAAATCCATAGATTTAATCTTTAAAATAATTATAAACATTAGTATAAACATGATTAGTTTATGTGAGCTCTAGGTCTATGCTTTAATTTTGTTATTAAAACTTGAATAATGATGTTATCTTGATTGAAGTCTATTCCATTGTATCATGTGTAAAATTATTAGATCTAGTTATTTTATTTGATTCTTGTATTCTTTATTCTTTAAATTTTTTTTTTTGGTTCTTTGTATTATTCTTTTATTCATATCCAAACTTCAAGATCTGGAAAATAAACTAAGATTGAAATTAAAAAATTATTTTTCTTAAAATTTATGTTAGATCTAAATAATCTACATGTTTTCTAATTAAAGACCACCAACATGAGTCTTAAAGTTAGTTTTACATTAATTAATTAATAAATAATTGTGAATATTTTATAGATATATTTTCTGAAATTCCAATGGGTTCGACCTCGTACTCATAATACTATACTATTAAATGGTTCGTGCGCTTGCAAGTTATAAATAAAAAATTTGTACAACAGTCTTTTTAGCGCTGAAGTGACCTCTGCAGACTTGGTCATGACAAAAACTTATGACGCTCTGTTGTTCCTCGTCAGGGACACAATGACGAATAACTTGGTCCGCACAATGCTTAAATAGGTATATGTCATCCCAATGCTCAAATTCAAGATTAATGAGTCAGAGATCCACTTCAATTGGGCTAAGCTAAGCTCCATAGGCCAGCATTGGGCTAGGCCACAGGCAGTCCATGCGCATATCACAAATGGACCAGGCCAATGAACATTCCAAAGTTCAACAAAGGCCCAAGTTCTCAAGCTCAAGTTCAAGTCAAGTGGGCCTAAGATGAAGTCCATGAGTTGAGGTCCAAGATCCAAAGTCCAATAAGCTCTATGGTCCAAGTTCGAAATTCACCCTATGATCCACAAGACCCATGTCCGAAATCCATAACCCTAATCCCTCTCTCTTCCATGCACATTTCAACTCCACCCTCCATTCCCCATCTTAAATCTCCCTTTCCATCTCATATACCAAAATTAGATAAAACCCTAGATCCACCTACCATGTTGAATCCATACATGTATTTTCTTAGATCTTGTCCATCAAATCCATCTATCATATAGGTTGACCTTTGAATCTCATTCATTCATAAATCATCTCATCATTTTCATAATTAATTTTAGGTACCCATTTGCCAACCATTAGATTTTAGGACATTTCCTCACAACCATCCACTTCAAGCATATATATTAGGTAAAACCCTAGAGCCTCCCTGCTAATCCATCTCATAACATACCTTGCATTAAATCTAGGCCATTCATCATATCATCTATCCATCTCAACCCTTGAATCCAAACCCTTCATTAGTTAACATATCATTCATATAAATTATTTTTATCAAAACACCTTAGAGCCATTAGATTTAACCCCAAACTAATCTTGGCCATCCATTCATCAAAACCTTAAGTTAGAACAACTTGGAACCCAAGTAGCCTCCATGCGAAAATGCCATGTCATCCATCATCTTATCATCAAACACTCATATACGATTTTTGCAACCTATAATTTCTCCATGTATTTAATCCCTAAATCCATCTAGCTTCATGCCTACACCTCATCAGCTTAATCCCATTCCATCCACACGAGTTTTATCAATCCAAATCCACCTCATTCGAAATTCATACTAGGTCAACCCTCCACATCATTTCATTATCATCCATGCATTCATTCATCTCATTTCTCAATCTCATCCATTCATTTGCATTGCATTAAACAAACCCAAATCCCATTAGCCATTTTCGAAAATCACATGCCAAAAACCAATCCTAATTTCTCTCCTCTCTTTGTTTTGAGACCAAGCTACCTTGAGATCCAAGCCACCAAAATTCGTGTACACTATGTAACCTAACCTTTTGCAACTTAAAATCTCATCCACCCATTTCCAATGAGATCTAATTCAAGCCTTTGACCCATCAACTTAAGCCCAGATTAAATCTTCAACCTCATCCATTTCTTGAGCCTATAAATAGCCCATTAAACCAAAGCCAAAATTCAAATTTGACTTGGAGCTCAAAAGGACCTAAGGCTGGAAAATACACAGAGAATAAATGAGCATACACGAATTTTGCAAGTGAGAAATCTATTTTGTAAATTTATTTCATTGTCTTTCATGTATTCATTTCCAACTCTTGAACTTAAATTCTTTTGTTAAATAAATAAGAGACGTTTTCTTTTAGAATCCTGGAAAGTCCGATTATTCATATTTCATTTCAATGCCCTTTTTATTTAATTTTAAATCTGTATACTTTGTTTAATTAATGGTTAGACTTAGGTTGCAAATGTTGAATCTGAAATCTAAGCATTAATTAGATAAAAGTTTATGAATTTTTAATTAAAGGGCATGAATCGATTTTTGATTTCTGAGGATTTAATTTCATATCTAATTTCTTATTTGTTTATTTATTTTGGACGATGAGAGAAGATATCTATAACCACCTTTAAATCATGTCTTGTTTTATTTTATCATTTATTTTCCTTGTCAATTTATTTCCATTATTTACCCTATTTAGTTATGTAATTTACTTTGTTTCTTTGTCGTTTAATTTATTTTTAATGTTCTCTCTGTTGTGTATCTATTTACTTTGTAATTTATTGATTTTTTATTAATGTATTCTACTTATTTTAATTTCCTTGTACACTTTCTTCTATATTTATTCATTGTTCTTGATTTATTTATTGATGTATCAAATCAGTCTCTCTCTCCAAAAGATTCTTTAACTAGGATTGTAAATATAGTATTCTAATCGTGAACTTTGCAATTTTAATTAAAAATGAGACTACATATTCGTGATTCACCGATTTAAAAATAAAATGGATTGATTTGATGAGATTCACAAGCTAAATATAAAATGGTGTTCACTTGGTTTTCCAAATAAAATTTGTTTTTTTTATTTTATTTTCTTTCAAATCTAGGTTTAATTCATTTTTCTCAATATTACATCATTTTAAAGGTACTAATTTAATTTATAACATATTTTGTGATTTCCTGTGGACTCGACCTCGCACTCATATGATATATTGTCAATTGGTTCATACACTTGTGAGATTATAAATATAAAATTTGCACATCAATAAGTTTTTAGCGCTGTTGTCAAGGAAATCAAATTAAATTATGTGCCACTAGAATCATGAAAATTTTTGAAAGTTTGCTATTTTTGGAATATTTCTATTTTTGACAACTCTTTAAAAGTGACAACTTTTTATTTTTGGAAAGTTATAATTTTAGATAGTTTCCTTAAAAAATGAAATTTTTTAAAATATAAATTTTTGGAAGTAAATTATTTTTGAAGATTTGCTAACCTTTGAAACTGCCATATTTAGAATTTTCTATTTTTGGAAATTTTCTAATTGTTAGTTTCTTATTTTAACAAGTATGTTTTACTTTTGGAAATCTGTTTTATTTTGGAGACACCTATTTTTTGAAATTTTTTTATTTTTAGAAAAATCCATTTTTAGAAAGTTTTCTAATTTTGGAAACCATCCGATTTTAGAAAAATCCCAAACTTAGAAGTTTTCTAGATTTATAAAATCTTATCTAACTTGTGAATCTTTTTAAATCAAGAAATATAATCAAATCTTGGAAGCATGGAATTAAAATCAAATTGGTGAATCTCAATCTTAACTTTCTTAATCTTGTCTTAATTAAAATTTCGATTTTTAGGATTTTGAATATTATATTTCTTTTGCTAGTTGTAGTGAAAGTTCCCATTTTCAATGTGCTAGAACAACATGATTCACCCTAGAGGTCAATCCCAATTTTCATGGTTTTTACAAATTTCTTGATTGTTTAAAATGCAGTGGAACATTGATTAAAAGATTTGTATAGTGTGATAATTTCATTAAGCAATCACACTAAGATTATGACCCTTTACATTTTGTTTGATTATCGATGCTTGTGTGCAATATGTAAAATAAGATAATCAATATGCAAAGCGATGTGTGTTAAGAAGAATACTTAAATACGAAATACAAACACACAAAAATCAAACATCATGAGACTCATTTAAATTGGCTCGGTTAGCCAACCTACATCCACTGTTTAGGACTCGCTCAACCTTGAGCTATCCCCAAAATCCATTAAGTTGGGACTTACACCCTCACAATTAGAGTAGGAATTTCACCTCGCTCAATCGGCTGGGAATTTCACCCACCACTGTCGAATATGAGTTCCACCTATCCATTTGGCTGGGAGTTCCAGCCACCACTATGTTGGAAATGACGCTCCAGATTTTTTATAGTGGTTCCGGAACCAAACTTCCTTAATAAACTTTCGGAACAAGGGTTTTAAAAGAAAATTAAAACCAAGAAGCACTTGCCTTTGAAGCCCTTTCTCCTGATGTGTGCTTCTTCAAGATCCCACCCAATGTGTGCCGGTGCCGACTCTCCACCTCGTAGCCGTCATGTAGCAATCACAATCGAGGGTGTCAGGAAAACTGGTTTTACCAAAGGTTTCCTAGATATGATCATTTCCTTCTTCTCTCTTTCTCACTTTCGAACTCAATCCTTAGATTGGTTGTTAATGAATTTTCATCATTCCTCTCTCTCTCTCACAACTCAATCCATTTGATTGGTTCTATTTGATTCCCCAAGTGTAAGCACGAGAGAGAGTGTGATCCTAATGTATGCCCTTATTTAAGCTCACTAATAATGATGAGGGTCCAACTGATCTTACCGAAGGATCCCAACTGGTTGCATAAAAATTTATTTATATAGCGAAGCAACCAGTTACAATAAAGGTAATGTACCGATAGGTCAGTCGCACCGAGGGGTCGATCACTAGCAATGTTACCGTTACTGATCCGATCGCTGTGCATTAAGTGCACTCCCAATGATAAGATTTTTTCCCGATCGACATGTCGTTGTCGCCAATGGGTCGACACTTATGGTACCGAGAAGTCTGTCCATACGATAGACTCGTTCTGGGGCAACAACATGCTGACAATAGTTTCATTTAGAGACCTGTTACCCATAACGATCTGTCACCCTTTACCGAGGGGTTGGTCCTGGTACTCACTGTCGGTCTTTGATTGTTGATATGTCTCTTTCTTCGAGAGTCCACATGAGTTCAAAGTTTCAGAACTCAAGATTTTGATTGACGAGTCGTTGACCACAATGGGTCGTTTTAGCCTTTCACCGAGGGGTCAGTACATACGAGACTCTCGATCAGAGGCATACCCAGAATGACAGTTCAATGATCCAGAACCTATGTCAATCTGGCCGACCAGTCTTTGACCACAATGGATCGATCTTGACTTCACCTAAGGGTCGGTGAGATAGACTGGTCAAGCTGATAGTGAAACGAAAATGCATATTTTCAAGTTGGGTTCCAATTCACTGTCAAGCATCCTCTATGGATTTTTTATGATTTAACCATTTTTTCCAGTAAACCAACGTATAGTCCTCTCTAAGGTGTGGGTATTACCTAAAGTCATCTATGGCCATAATACTTATTTTGTGATTGCCAATACGATGAACGTCAATTCGGTGGAGCATGATCTTTACTCTTAATCACCTTGGGTCTCAAGCTTCTGGCAAATGCTTCTTTCCATGTCATGGAATTTACAAACATAGGGACTAAGCCAAACCGAGGCACTAACAATCTCCCCCTTCATTAATTTCATGACAAAACATAGAAGTTAACCCATTTACAATCCCACCCTTATTACATCACATTTGAATACAAAATATTACATTGATTACATGTACATATTCAAATGGAAAACAAGATTATGATCTTCGCATATTCTTGTTCAGCATGCTTCATTTCATTTTTCCTGTTCAAGTACATAAGCAAGCAACACAAGAAAATCATTAGAGGGGTTAGTCCCAAAATATGAATATTCATTCCTGAAGTAAATAAGATTTGTATTCAAGCTCCCCCATACTACCTGATTTCATAGTGATCAACACTACCCTATAGTTTATCCAAGCTATCAGTGTTGAGAAGATTGCTCTCCCAAACTCCAATCGTAGACATTCTCCCTATGTCCACCAATGATGGACATTCTCCCTATGTCCATTGGCTTTGATGTCTTTTAGCTTTTACTAATTTCTCCCCCATTTTGTCATCCAATTAACAACGATTAGTAGGCAGACATCGAGTTTTAAGCACTCTCCCATGCTTCTTGCATTTTGTGCTTGCATGAGTTTTTCTTCCAACTCATTTTATTCTTCCCTACAGTTCAATGCATATCTCATGCCTTACTGTATTTCTCCTTCCTTCCCGTGGGGACAAGCCATTTTTTCCTAGCTTCTCGCTTGGGAGTTTTTCTACCCGATTCTTCAATCTACCTTTTATAGCTTTTTTTGCTCATCTCCCCCACGAACTTAGGTACTTCTAAGTTTATTTTTCCGGAGCTTCCTTTTAAGCTTACATCAATCTTTCTCCTCACATTGTCATGACCAGTGACAACAGTTAATCATCACATATATTTTGTGCTACCCTATTCTCCAAAGTATGTGTAGTTTCACAGCCCGATTCTTATCTCCCTAGCAACCTGCATGTTAGTCTAATTTACAAAATCCATGTAAACAATAGACAAGAGATAGAAGGCAATGCACCAAATTAGCATATATACTAAAATAAACCATATGATTTCTTCATTACATATGGTTCTTAGAAGGGGTAAATGGATGCTTAGTCAAAATATTAACATAGTTTTTCCAAAAGATGAAACATAATTCACAAAAAACTATCCTAATCAGAGCCATTCGGAGGAGGAGATGCTAGAGGAGAAGGATCGTTACGTCGGGAAAGATTAACGATTGATCGTCGCAATGTAGAGACTTCTTCATAGGCACTTTGGATGAACCTTTCTATGAGATCATCTAGCCCATCCAGATGTGTCTCAAGCTGTGAGACACGTTCTTCGATTTTGCAAATAAATTGAATTTGGGGTTTTAGCTCAGGGGTGTCTGCATTTTCGACATTCACTTCTCCCTTTTCATCAGAGCTCTCCAGCAAGGAGACCACTTCTTCTTCGGTTCTCAGGTTTTGTCCAGATTGAGACCTGAGATAATACCGACGGCTGGATCCAGCATTTGAGACAGGGGTTTTTCTGCAAGGGGTACTCTTCAGAGAGCCAACAATGCTAGATTCGGGAACAACTTGGACGAACCTAGGTGATCTCCTGTGGAAATAGGAGCTGGACTCAGGGATTTGTCCGGTGGTCGAAGACCTAGATTTAGCTATCTCCTTTTTCAATATGGTTGTTAGGGAAGAGTTGACCGAGGCTTACCCAAACAAGACATCGTGACACCCTTGCTTCTTGAAGTGAGAGAAGCAAAAACCCTATTGTTTTCCGGCGAGATTTTGCTCAGGGAGGTCCTATTGAATGGTATAGGGCACGGGAGGAGAGGACGAAATCGCCAGAGCTCAGCGGGAGATAAAACAATGATTTTGAAATGATCTATCATTTTTGCAAAAATAGACCTTTTTAACTAACTCTTTCTGATTCACCGACCGGTGGTTACCAATAACCTATCTATGTTGATATGTCGATATGTATCGACCTCTCTTCCTTTTCAGACAGTGTTCTGAACTCCAACAGTACCGACTTCTCTATTCTTCCAACTAGCCTATCCTTCGACCTGAGTTTCAACTGAAGAATAACTGGGTATGTGTGTGTGTTTGTGTTTTTGCGATGTTCATAGTTCACCGAGCTTTACTTATACACCTTTTAATGTCAGTGATGATTCATACATTCACACTGCATCTGTGCCTTTTGAAGATTCAATTCACCCTTCTGAAGATAGGCACAAACTATGGATTACGGATCTCATTTCCTGGATCCAAATCAATCCAAGATTCTTGGACACATTTAATTCACCAATTCAAGTATATTGCCCAAGTGTGTGATGTCATGAGATGCGGCATTTCCAGGCTTTAGCAAAGACAATGCTTATATGAACATGATTCATTCCACATAATGTATACATTGGAATGAAACTGAAAGACACATTATTCATACATTCATTTCTGGACTTGAATACATGATCAAGCATTCAGAAATGAAATATGACTCTACACACACAACTCTTATGTCTATTATCATGTTCTCACCCAAAACATGATAAACAGTTTTACCATTCTTTCAAGACTATTCTAATTTCTTGAACAAAGCTGGTACTTAAATGGATTATTTGATCAGTACTTTTGGTAGGTCACACCAAACAATGAAATCCATTTAAAGACATAGGGCATGTTTTATTCCACATAGGATTCACAAGTTTAGGAACTTGGAATGAAACGACACTGTGTATGTGTAGCATAACAGTTGTAATCACATACACACCCTACACATGAGGTAATGCGCACACTACGTTCATTACCTAAAGATGCACAAAACACATGGCATATGAAATGAAACGAGATAAGTATATTCCAATACTCTAGTGCAAACCTACATGTACAAACAAGTATCTTGCACAAGATCAATCCAACAATCAAATAAGAACATGGATTGAAAGCAAGATACAAGGTGATTCCAAAACATGTTTCAAATGTGACACCAACGGTGGTATCCCTTCTCACATTTGAACATACCATTGTGGGACTTGGAATCTAAGTCCACAATTCAGTGATGGCCTTTTGTCAAATTTGGTTTTAATCTTGGGTGCCTTCCCATTTGATATTATGGTTACATTATAGATTTTATACCACGATGTTGGTCTTTAAACATCTCAATACTTGTCCTTGTAGGACACTTGGAGGCTATTACTTTCTTCATGTTCCTTTTCTCTATCATCTTCTTCTCTAGAGGATTTAGCTTGGACATTTTCAATGAATGAACTATTCACCTAAATTCTCAGAACACAAATTTGTCATAATAGGTGATGTCATCCATTAGGCTAGAAGAGGCAGTTTTTTAATGGATTCTTTCAGCCTTTTTTCCTGTTTCATATTTTTTAAATATGTAGAAAGCATGTTATGAAACAACGCTAATGAATGCTACAAGTGTATGGTTTACAGTGCATATCCAATTCATCACTAGTCCAAGCATTTTTGGTCTTTGGGCTGAGTGGTCATGGAAGTTGAAGGTTTATCCAATACCTCTTCCATAGGCACAGACCATTCTCTATTCACCTACTTCTAAACACTTTTAGTGGTGAGAAGATTTTATAGTTCTTCATTCCATTTTTCATCACAAATGAAAGTTTGGAAATAACATGGCTTTCTCTTATAGCCATTGTTCTAGCATGGATCAACTCAGATGGTTAAATCTTTTCTCAATAGCACGAGGCTCTGATACCAATTGAAATTCCCATTTTCAATGTGCTAGAACAATATGATTGACCCTAGAGGGGAGAGAAAAAGGGGGGGCGGGGGTGAATAGGTCAATCCCATTTATCATGGTGTTTAGAAATTTCTTGATTGTTTAAAGTGCAGCGGAACATTCATCAAGAGATTTATTTAGTGTGATAATTTCATTAAGCAATCACACTAAGATTATGACCCTTTACATTTTGTTTGATTATCTATGTTTGTGTACAATGTATAAAATAATATAATCAATATACAAAGCGATGTGTATTAAGAAGAGTACTTAAATACTAAATACAAACACACAAAGATCAAACACCATAAGATCAATTTAAAGTGGTTTGGTTAGCCAACCTACATCCATTGTTAGAACTCGCTCAACCTTGAGCTATCCCCAAAATCCATGAAGTCGGGACTTACACCATCACAATTAGAGTAGGAATTCCAGCTCACTCAATTGGTTGAGAATTTCACCCACCACTGTCGAATAGGAGTTTCACCTATCCATTTGGCTGGGAATTCTACCCACCACTATGCCAGAACGACGCTCCAAATTTTTTTATAGTGGTTCCGGAACCAAGGTTCCTTAATCCACTTTCGGAACAAAGGTTATAAAAGAAAATTAAAACCAAGAAGCACTTGCCTTTGAAGCTCGTTCTCATGATGTGTGCTTCTTCAAGATCCCACCCAATGTGTACCAGTGCCGACGCTCCACCTTGTAGCCATCATATAGCAATCACAATCCAGGTTGTCAAGGAAAATTGTTTTACCAAAGGTTTCCTAGATATGATCCTTCCTTCTTCTCTCTTTCTCACTTTCGAACTCAATCCGTAGATTTGTTGTTTATGAGTTTTCATCATTCCTCTCTCTCTCACAATTCAATCCATTTGATTGGTTCTATTTGATTCCCCAAGTGTAATCACGAGAGAGAGAGTGATCCTTCTGTTGGCCCTTGTTAAAGCTCACTGATAATGATGAGGGTCCAACTGATCTTGTCGAAGGATCCCAACTGGTAGCATAAAGATTGGTTTATATAGAGAAGGTAACCAGTTGCAGTAACGGTAATGTACAGACAGGTCAGTAGCACCGAGGGGTCGGTGACTAGAAATGTTACCGTTCCAAATCCGACCGTTGTGCAATAAATGAACTCCCAACGGTAAGATTTTTTTCCCGGTCGACATGTCGTGGTCGCCGATGGATCGACACTTATGGTACCGAGAAGTCGTGGTCCACACGATAGATTCATTCTAGGGCAACAACATGCTGACAATAGTTTCATCTAGAAACCTGTTACCCAGAACGACATGTCACCCTATACCGAGGGCTCGGTCCTGGTACTCTCTGTCGGTCCTTGATTGCCAATATGTCTGTTTCTTCGAGAGTCCACATGAGTTCAAAGTTTTAGAACTCAAGATTTTGATCGATGAGTCGTTGACCACAATGGGTCGTTTCAGCCTTTCACCGAGGGGTCGGTGCATATGAGACTCTCGATCAGTGGCATACCCAAAATGACAGTTTAATGATCCAAAACCTATGTCAATCTGGCCAACCCGTCTTTGACCACGATGGGTCAATCCTGACTTCACTGAGGGGTCAGTGAGATAGACTGGTCGATCTGATAGTGAAACGAAAATACATATTTTCAAGTTGGGTTCCAATTCACTGTCAAGCATCCTCTATAAGGTTTTTATGATTTAACCATTTTTTCCACTAAGCCTAGGTATAGTCTTCTCTAAGGTGTGGGTACCACCTAAAGTCATCTATTGCCATAATACCTGTTTTGTGATTGCCAATACGATGAGCGTCAATTCGGTGGAGCATGATCTTTACTCTTGATCACCTTGGTTCTTTAAGCTTCTAGAAAATGCTTCTTTCCGAGTCATGGAATTGACAAACATAGGGACTAAGCCAAACCGAGCTACTAACATGTAGTTTTAAGAAAAATATTTAGTCTAAGATCATGCATTCTTTGATTTAGACTCTATGCAAAGGCTTGTGTGTTTTGTTTTACAGGATATTTAAATGCGCGCTTAAAAATTGCTGGAGATATGCATACTAGGCAGAGATGAGTGTATAATCATTTTCTTTTAATTTTTATTTTTATCATGCATGCATATAGATTTTTTTAGGATAATATTTAATTGTTTTGCTTTAAATTAGTTTGCATTCAAATTGCCCATGCATATTAGGGTGCTAGATTCATGCATTAGTATAGATTGATTTATTATTGTTTTGCATATTTGCTTGATGCTTGTATTCGTAAAGTAGGACTGCATTTGGTTAGTTTTAGGGTTTCATGCTCATTAGGAACCTTTCAATTCAATTCAATTTTTGGAACCAATGAATAGTTTATCTTCAAGACTGGTGTCTAGAGCTAGTTCTATCACCAAGGCATGAGGTCCAGCATGTCTAAGGATAAGCTAGCAAGAGAGTCGTCTGTGCTCCCCCACTTACCTGGCCATCTTGTGGTTAAACACTAATTGGAGACTTAGATTGTTTGGAAAGAAAAGTAGGAGCAAGTCTAAAGATATTTTCTAGGGTCCTATTAGCCAATAAAAATTTGATTGCATTAGTAAAATTCAAATATAGATTTAGGCATTTTCTTGTGTAAATTTGTTTAAACGTGAATGATCGTGTTTGTGTATGCTTAACTGGTCTCATGACTCCATAAATCGCTTGGTTAGAGTTACACCTCTTGTTAGTACATCGATTGTTGCATTTGGAGCTCAGTCATAGACATAGACAATCCCCCAATTTCATCACTCTCACCACTCTCATCATCATCTTTTTCATCATTATCATCATCACCCATGGCAGAGGAAGTTGTGGAGAAAACTCTCCAAGATTACTTCTCGCCTGTCATAGCCAATACTCCATCAGGTATAGTTGTACCTGCAACCAATGTTACCTTTGAACTTAATCCAGCACTTTTACATCTTCTACCAACTTTTCATGGTCTTGATAGAGAGGATCCATACCTCCATGTCAAAGAATTCTTAGAGATCTACACCACCATTAAAATCCAAGGAATCACTGATGAATCTAGTCGACTTCGATTATTTCCTTTCTCTCTCAAATAAAAAGGGAAATCTTGGTTAAATTCTTTACCTGTGAATACCATTACCACTTGGGATCAGTTAGTTAATAAATTTTTGAACAATTTTCCCTAGTATAAAAAACAAATGCCCTTAAGAAAGAAATAATAAACTTCAATCAAAAGGAGAGTGAACAATTCTATGAAGCATGGGAAAAATTCAAAGATATATTAGCAAAATGCCCCCACCATGGCTTTGAAACGTGGAGACTTTTCCAATTTTTGTATGATGGTTTAACCACATCAACCCGTCAAATGGTGGAGTCCATGAAAAATGGGGACATTTTGAAACTAACTGAGAACAATGGATGGACATTTTAGAAACACTAACGGAGAATTCTCATCGATGGGATTTCTCCAAGAAAGAGAATTTACCACAAACCTCAAGAAAATGTGGTTTGTACGAAGTCAGTAGTGACTTTGAAGTTAATTTAGCAATTGCAAACCTAATGAAAAAAATTGACTCATTAGCGATGACTCAGGCGATGAATCCATCAATAGGACTGAATGCTGAGTTCTGTGTTGTGCTCTAACCCATGACACACTGCCCAAAATTGTCCTTCCCTATGATCTAATTCTGATTGTTCAACTGAACATGCCAATGCACTCAGTAATTTTGGAAAATAGCAAGGAACCCCTTTCTCTACTACATACAATCCTAATTGGCAAAATCATCCCAATTTCTCTTGGCGTCAGAATATATCTCCAATGAATCAAAATCCTCCTCGATATCAAAATTAGTCATTCCAACCATCTCCACGTCAATCATATCACCCATCACCTCAAAATCAACCTATCATCCGCCCCAACTAAATCAGTCTTATCAGTCTAATCCTTCACAACAACATAAACCTTCAATTGAAGATACGTTATAGTAGTTCATGCAATCTACCCAATAGGCTATGCAGGAGCTTGAAACACAACCTGGACAACTAGCCACTACTATTGGTAATCGGGAAAAGGGTAAATTTCCCAATCTCCTTTTTTTGCGTTGATCTCAAGCTATCTTGAGACCGAAGCCACCAAAATTCGTGTACACCATGTAGCCCTAACCTTTTGCAATTTAAAATCCCATCCACCTATTTCCAATGAATCTAATCTAAGCCTTTGACCCATAAACTTAAACCCAGATTAAATCTCCACCCTTCATCCATTTCTTGAGCCTATAAATAGCCCATTAAGCCAAAGCCAAAATTCGAATTTGATCAGGAGCTCAAACGGACCTAAGGCTGGAAAATACACAAAGAAGACAAGAGCATACACGAATTTTGCAAGTGAGAAATCTCTTTTGCAAATTTATTTTATTGTCTTTCATGTATCTTTCCATCTCTTGCACTTGAATTCTTTCATTAAATAAATAAGAGATGTTTCTTTTAGAATCCTAGAAAGTCCGATTATTCAGATTTCTATTCAATGCCCGTTTCATTTAATTTTAAATCTGTATACTTTGTTTAATTAATGGGTAGAACTTAGGTTGTAAGTGTTGAATCTGAAATCTAAACATTAATTAGATAAAAGTTTATTAATTTCTAATTAAATGGCATGAATTAATTTTTGAATTTTAAGCATTTAATTTCAAATCTAGATTTCTTATTTGTTTATTTATTTTAGGCGATGAGAGAAGAATTCCATAACCACCTTTAAATTTTGTCTTGTTTTATTTTATCATTTATTTTCCTTGTCAAATTTTTTCCGTTATTTACACTATTTAGTTATGTCATTTACTTTGTCTGTTTGTTGTTTAATTTATTTTTAATGTTCTCTTTATTGTGTTTCTATTTACTTTGAAATTTATTGAATTTTAATTCATGTATTCTACTTGTTTAGGTTTTATTTTAATTTTATTGTACACTTTGTTCTAGAAGGGAGATAGCAGAGGCTACATCCCGGACAGTCAACCGAATACTCTCTAGACTATTTCAAGATAGTCCATTCTCCTTTCTAATCTGAAGACCTTTCTTCCCAGATTGACATTTTCTTGAGAAGGATATTCGTATTCCTCTTCTTCATCGGAGTCTCTCCAAAAATCCTCAGAACTGAAACTTTCCTTTTCACTCGTGTCATCAGAGATATCTTCATTACTAGTTCGAAGACCATTCCCTTCTTCAGCATTTTCTCTCCTTTCTTCATGTCGTTCTTCTACGAAGATGACACATTTGTCAACGATGGGTTCTTCTTCCACTTCTGGTTCGGTTTCCTGTTGATCCTGACATACGCAAGATTTTCAAAGCTCGACCTAGGGCAAGATCGAGAAGCTGACCTTTTGGTTCGTTTGGCCCATTGACTAGCACGACTTGATTCTCCTCGTTCTACAGAGGTCTTAGGACGTGTCTGAGCTGCCATCTTTCTAGGCATGGTTTTTCCTAGAGGAGATCCTCAACCAGTAGTTCAAAAGTAGATGAGGTGAAGACCAACCTAACCTGATTTAGGAGAATCACAGAAACAATGATTTTTTGGATTCTAGGGACGAAAAGAGCAAAAACCCTATGATTTCCTGCATGGAAATCACTCTGAGAGATCCTATCGACTAGTCTAGGGCACAAAAGGAGAACGAGGGACCACCAAGCCTTCGTGAGAGAAGGGACGACAGATTCAAATGATTTGTCATTTTCGCAGAAAAGGTCCCCTTTTAATTCAAACCTTTTGTCTCATTGACATGTCGGTTCCATCAATAGGTCGACCTTTTCAACATTTACTCCTTTTTTCAATAGTGCTCGATTTAGTACAATACAGACATGTCTGTCACACCAACTGGCCTTATTGACCGACATGTCGATTACACTGAGAGGTTCAGATTGCAGAGCAATCATCCTTGATTTGTGCAGCTTGATGAAATTCTATTCTAAACACGGTATACAAAGATTCATTCCAATGCATAGATATGCCAAACATAATTCATCAAATCATTAAACAAGCACACAATCACATTCCAAAACACATACAATTCAAAGTACTTTGAATGGAATGTATGGATTTCAAAGTAGAATATGTATTATAGCCAGGAAGAGTACATTCTAGACTTGTAGTTAGCCAATTTTTCTTTCTCCATGTTAAAATATTTTTCTGTTATGTGAACTCACATGGTCTCTTGTGAGTCCATTTGTAGTGGTCTAAGATATGTAAGTGAATCTTAAACCAAGGCAAAACATGATTAGCCGTCTATCTCCTAGGTACAATGATTGTGGCATTTGGTGTTGCATACACACCCCTACGATCATACCTTTGATGACCAACCTTAGGATCCATCAACTCTTTTAAGACATGATTCATCTGTCTTAACAAAGAGTCATGCCTTGTGTCCACCTTCCTTAGATTTCTTTTAAAGTAAGGTGTTTGTGGATGTTTGTTAGGCATAGGTTTTACTTGATGGTATCTTTGTGCTTTCTTTTCCAAGTATCTCTTCAGATTATAGCAATTTCTTTTGAAATGCCCATCCTTATGGCTGAAATTGCACTTACCCGTTAAAGGGCGAGAGATACTTGTATTTCTAAACACTCCCTGATGTATAGGTTCTTTGGTGGTTGAGGCACCAAGACCAGACCTTTCACCATATTGTTTACCCGCCCCAAGGAATCTTTTAAGCCTTTATTCTCCATGGGTAAACTTGTCTTGGAATTTTTCTTTACGAAATGCTAATTTCTTAACTTCCAAAGACATTTTTTAACATCTTCTTCAAGAAGTTTGTTGTGATGCCATAAAATTTTGACATCTTTACAGTGGATGCATTTCATCTTGAAGTCTTTTATTATCTTCTTTAAGCTTAATGTTTTCATCATCTGAGAGTCAAGCTTAGAGACTAGAAGAGATTTTTCAGCTTTTAACTCTTCCACACGAGTAGAGGTTTAATTTTTCATTTTTAACCTTGTTGAGTTTTTAATCTAACCTCTCACTCTCAAGGAATATGGCACTGTTCGAGGCTTGAAGATTTTCATCTTCTTCACTCTCATCCTCCTATATAATTGTGGGATTTTCTTGATCACATATGATCGAGGCTATGAGACCTTTTGATATATCAACTTTTCTTTGAGTCTCTTCATCTGAATTACTCTCTGATTCAGAAGTTTCCACATGGGTTACACCCACATTCATAGCCTTCTTTGTTTTCTTTGAGGGTCATTCATTCATGTAGTGTCCTCTCCCCCCACAATTGAAACATGTCTGTTCTCCTTCCATTTTCCTCTGTTTTCATCTTGCCTTCTTGGGTAATTTTTACTTGTTTCACTCTTCTCCGTTCTTCTCAAGTTGTTTCTTTTTACAAATTTTTTGTAAAACTTCTTGGCAAACATTGCCATTTCATCACTTGAGAATTCATCATCGGATGAATTTTCTTTAATCTTCTTTTGTTTTAGGGAAGATTTTAAGGCAATGGATTTATCCTTTGGTTGTTCAAAATGTAGTTCATACGTTTGTAATGAGCCAACCAAATTATCAATATTCATTAAAGACACATCTTTGTTGTCCTCCCATGTCCACAACCTTGTTCTTGAATCTTTCAACAAGATTTTGGACAATTTTGGTGCATACCTTGTCCTCGGGTATCCCTTCCCCTAAAGCATACATTTGATTTACATTGTCGCTTACCTTGAAATAAAAATCCAAGAAGATTTCATCCTCCCTCATTTGAAGAGTATCAAACTGATTTTGGAGGATCTGAAGTTTGGACCTCTTGACTATTGAGGTGCCCTCAAGATTTCTCTAAAGAGCTTCCCATGCTTCGTTTGCAGTTTTACAGGCCATGATCGGCCTGTACTCACTATCAGAAACTACATAGTTAAGGAATGGCTTTGCCATCAGCTGTCTGAGCAGCTTTCTCAACAAGGGACCAAGAAGCATAAGGTTTAGGTGTTATCGACATGGTTGATGTGGTTCCTATCATCATTTCTTCCATAAGTTTCTGCCATCCAATTTTAACAATATCCCATACTGATGAATCAATGGAAACAAAGAAGCTTATCATTTTAGCCTTCCATGAGGCATAGTTTGTTCCATCTATATAAGGAGGTTTGGATATTGCATGACTGTATCCCATGGTGTTCTAGCTTGGATCTACTCAGATGGTTAAATTCTTGTAAGGAGCACTAGGTTGTGATACCAATTGAATGTTCCCTTTGTGAGCTAGAACAACACGATTAATCCTAGAGGGGGGGTGAATAGGTCAATCTAAAATCGTTGGTCCTTTTTAAAATTACTTGATTGATTTAGTTTAAGCTCAGTGGATATAACAATCAAGAGAGTGTGTGTTAACAAATGTGATTAAACAATCAACACAAGAAAATAGGTCAAACAGTACAAGCATAAGGACACAAGATATATAATGGTTTGGTTCACCAACCTAAATCCACTGTTAGGACTCGCTCAACTTTGAGCTATCTCCAAATTCACTATGTGGGGACTTACACCCTCACAATTAGAGTAGGAATTCCACCTCACTCAATCGGATGGGAATTTCACCCACCACTGTCGAATAGGAATTCCACCTATCCAATTGCCTCGGAATTCCACCCACCATTGTGCCATAGACGACGCTCTAGAGTTTTTTTATAGTGGTTCCAGAGCCAATCATCCTTATTCCACTTTCGAGACAAAGGTTTAAAAAACAAAATTAAAACCAAGAAGCACTTGCATTTGAAACTCTTTCTTGCTGATGTGTGCTTTTTGAAGATTCCAGCCATAGTGTGCCGACGCTCCTCCTTGTAACTGTCGTAAGGCAATTAAAACCTTAGGATGACAAGGAAACTGATTTTACCATAGGTTTCCTAGTTTATGTCTCTCATCCTCTCTTTCTCGCTTTCAAACTCAATCAATAGATTGGTTGTTTATGATTTTTCTTTCCTCCTCTTTTTCTCACTTCCAAACACAATCAATAGATTGGTTGTTTATGATTTTTCTGTCCTCCTCTCTTTCTCACTTCGAAACACAATCAATAGATTGGTTGTTTATGATTCGCAGTACAAGAGTGTCGATCTTTCTTTAGACTATGTAACTCTTCTCAGCTCAAAGAAGATGGTAAAACGATCACACCACACTCATATTTATAGAAGAGTTTTAACAATTTTTTTGACTGTCCAGAACCGACAAGTCGGTGGCACCTATGGGTCGGTGTTGATATTTATTGTTGTTCAACCACCGGACTGTAGCTCATTAAATGTACTCCCAACGGCTTTATAAAACTTCCCGGTCGACGGGTTGGTGTTGCCGATGGGTCGACAGTTATGGCATGAGAGGTCAGTCCATACGACTGTCTCGATCTGGGGCAACACCATGCTAACAGTAGTTTCAAGTCAAAAAATTGTCTTACCCAGAACGACCTGTAGTCTTTTACCGAGGGCTCAGTCCTAATACTCTCGATCAATCTTGATATACCGATATGTTTGTTTCTTCGAGATCCCACTTGAGTTCACAGTCCATAACTCACAAGACCTTTACTGATGAGTCATCAACTGCGAGGGGTCGTTAAAGTTCATCACCGAGGGGTCAGTGCATACGAGACTCTCCATCAGAGGCTTTCCCAAAATGACAGTTCTTTGATCCAGAACCTCTGTCAATCTGGCCGACCAATCCTTGACCACTATGGGTCGATCTTGTCTCCACCGAGGGGTCGGTGAGTACAACTGGTCGAGCTGACAGTGAAACCAATTACATATTTCCACGTTGGGTTCCAATTCACTGTCCAGCTTCCTCTCTTCGGCTTCTTTATGGATTTACCATTTGTTCAACTAAGCCTAGAGAATGGTCCACTCTAAGGTGTTAGTACCACCTAAAGTCATCTATGGCCAAATACCTATTTTTGTGATTGCCATGACAATGAGCTTTGAACCTGGTGGAGCATGATATTTATTCTTGATCATCTTTTGTCTTCAAGCTTCTTAACAAGTGCTTTTTCCCGAGTCATGAAATTGACAAACAGGAACTCGGCAAAGTCGGGGCACTAACAATATCGAAACACTATGTCATCTACATAGTTTTGGGCAATAAGAATGGATCTCTTGGTAGTTTGGATAAACAATGTCTTGTCCACACTTGCCTTTTGAAAGTCATGCTCATGTAAGAATTGAGTCAACATTTCATACCAAGCTCTTGGGGCTTGCTTGAGACCATACAAGCTTTCTTAAGCTTGAAAACATGATTTGGGAACTTTGGATCAATGAACCCTTTAGGTTGCTCCACATAGACTTCCTCACTCAAGAGTCCATTCAAAAAGGCATTCATTACATCCATTACATCCATTTGGTATAGCTTGAACTTGAGGTAGCAAACAATGGAAACAAGATTCCAATTGATTCCAATCTAGCTACCGGGGCAAAAGTCTCATCAAAATTAATCCATTCTATTTTTGTGTACCCTTGAGCTACCAATCTAGCTTTGATCCTTACAATGGTCCCATGTTCATCCATCTTATTCTTGAATATCCATTTGGTTCCAATTACATGGGTTTCTTGGGTCTAGGAACCAAATCCCAAACATTATTCCTAGTGAATTGTCCTAGCTCCTCTTGCATTGCATTGACCCAGTCTTCATCATTTATGGCTTCTTCTATTTTTTCGGGTTCAAATTGTGAAGTAAAACATACATAATTGGCCAAATTTTCAAGTTACCTTCTTGTTCTAACTCCAAGTGTGGGTTCTCCTATGATCTATTCAATGGAGTGTTCCTTTACATTCTTAAGGGGCTTGTGTTTAAGAGAGGCATCTTGATTTTCTTCTACATGATTTTCTTCTTTTGAACAAGTTGAATGGGGTCCTCTTCTTTTTGTTCTTGACTAAGCGTAAGAACATGATCATCCACCACAACATTCACAGGTTCTTGAATGGCACATGTTCTCAAATTTTTTACTCTATAGGCACAACTAGTGTTGGAGTACCCTAGGAAAATACCATCATCACTCTGGGATTCAAATTTTCCCAAATGTTCTCTATCTCTATGTATGTGACATTTATTTCCAAAAACATTGAAGTACTTAGAGTTAGGCTTTCTACCAGTCCACAGTTCAAAGATAGTTTTATTCAACCCCGATCTTAAATAAACACGATTAATAAAGCATGTGGTGTTAACGGTTTCGGCCCACAAATTTTTAGAAACATTTTTTTTCAAGAAGAGTTGTGGCCATCTCTTGAAGGACTCTATTTTTCCTTTCAGCTACTCCATTTTATTGTGGCGTCATCAAAGCAGAATATTCATGATAAATTCTATCCTTTTCACGGAATTCGTCAAAGAATTGATTTTCAAATTCTCTCCCATGATCAGCTCTTATTCTGTGAATGGTAGATTGTTTTGCATTAATAATACGTTTAGCGATGATTTTAAATTCATGGAATGCATCATATTTCTCTCTTAGAAAGACCACCCAAGTATATCTTGTGTAGCCATCAACTACCACCATGGAGTATCTCTTTCCAGTGGCAATCACATGTTGAGTGGGTCCAACCAAATCAACATGAAGCAGCTCTAGAGGTCTAGAAGTTGCAATCAAATTTGTATGTTTCTGAGCTACCCTAATTTGTTTTCCTTTTTGGCAATCTCCACATATGGACTTTTGGATTAGCTTACTTTGGGCAACCCCTTTATATGATCATTCAATTTGGACAAATCTCTAAAATTTACGTGCCCAAGCCTTTGGTGTAAAAGTTCAACCTCACTTAGTTTGACCATATAACAACCATGTTTGATGGGAGTTGATACACTATCCGAGACAAAAAAATCATCAGAAGTTAATATACCACTTAAAACAACATCATCTTCTTTTGAGTATACATGGCAATCGTTTTTCCTAAAGGTGGCTTCATTATCTTTATTACACAATTGAGATATACTAAGCAAGTTGTGTAATTGCCCGGATTTTCAATGCAATAATTATATTGGCTATTATCTATTTTAATTGTTAAAAATTAAGATTTATAGATGGAATGGATGTTAGATGGATAAGAATTAAGGCGATGGCCCAAGTATGGTCCAATGGATCATGGATAGGGTTAATTCTATTTAATTGGGTAAATGTGGTTAATTGGGTCAAATGCCCAATTGGGACCCAATGGGTCAAGATGAATTGATGTTTAGGGTAAATGGGTAAGGAATTGATTTAATCGGGTCATGTACCCAATTAAGATCTAAAGGCATGGGACCCACCTCATCAAGTGAGGTGCAACTGTAGGAGTTGACATCAAAGTGGCATAGCCACGTGGGACCCAACTCCACCTCATCAAGTGAGGTGGAGTGTGGTCTAAGGCCACATGTAGGGCCGGCCACCATGGTTGACATGGTCAACCATGGGTGAGTTCATAGGTGAATTGAAGAGGATCAAGTGAAGTGAGTTGAGTTGAATTATCTAATTAAAATCACTTGAGCTAGGTGGAAATAAATCAAAATGCTTGAGTTAGGAGATTGAGTTTCATTTAAGTGAGGTGAGTTGAATGGGTGGTGAGTCACTTGGAAGTTGAAGAGATTAGGTGAGTCAAAGGGGAAGTGGAGGGTTTCCATCTCAATGGAAACCCTAGACACAAAAACGTTGGAAAGGGAGTGAGTGCCATGTGTAAGCCATGTGCCCTCTTGGTTAGCCAAGGGACACATGGGAAAGACCCCATCTTGATGAGGGTGGTTGGGGAGATTAGGGTTAGCAACAACCAAAACGCTAGGGCTAACTCTTCATCTAATTCACTCTCTCCCTCTCTCAAGCCCTCCTTGGCCGACCCTCTCTAAGACAAGAAAAGAGTTAGGGTTTTTCCATCTCAACTCCTCTCCCTCTCACCAAAACCATAGGGCAAGTTAGAAAGGGCTTACACAAGAACAAGCCTCCTTTGGCCGAACCACTCTTTGGAAAAGAGATAAAAAGTTTCCCATCTCTCTCCCTCTCTCAAACCTTCACTCCTTGGCCAAACCCTCCTTTAGGGTTTCACCTCAATCCCTCTCCCTGTCAAGCAACACTCTTTGGTCGAAGATCAAGGAGGAAGAAGAAAAGACTAAGGAAGGAGATGTAACACCCCGCCTTTTTTCACTCGCTTTCCGAAAATCAAAGTCTATTTTTTTTTAAAGAGTGATAGAGAGCGGGACGTCACCACACGAGCTAAGTTCGAACTTCTAAAGTCCGACCCTTAACTGGCGAACCCTATATGTGCATGGACTATGTCCATGAAAACGGTTCACACATAACAATATAAACATGCAGATTAAAATCATATCTGCAGAATTATAATAGAACCTAATTCTATTCCATTTTAGATAGCAAAGTACTTCAAGTCTTTAATCATAATTAAACTTATCTTAAAGTATCCAACAAACCATTCAGACCATAGCAAAGTTATCTATGTTATTACATGCCGAATTCTAGTTACTCAAATTACAAGTCCATGAGTATCTTAAGCAAAATAAAAAGTAAAAGCATCCAAGCTCCTATGCATGGCCATTTTCGCGTTCATCGTTCCCCTCGTTTCCTGTATCATCCACTAGGGTTGAAGTAGGGCGTTAGAACAACGCGCCCAGTAGGTATTCCATTTAGGGTCTACACATGGTTAGTACAAATCATATATAATAACATAAGGTCAAAACCATATAAAGCAATGCCATGTCATGATGTCAAATGCAATGAGTCCCACCCATCACAAGTACAAATAACCTCTTGATGGAATTCTCATCATCAAGGTAATCCCACATAGGTCTTTCGGATGCCTCGACGGAGTGTGGCCCCTCCGATTTCTTCTTGATGGGAAATGCACATCAAGGTATCCCCACAGTGGTTTTTCGGATGCCCCGACGGAGTGTGGCCCCTCCGGTTACATATCCTTCACCCCAAGCCATGCATGAGATGCTAATGAAGCACATGCTATTTTATATTGTAAACATAGCATTAAAACTCACATTTGAAACATATCTTTTATAACATAAATTCATCAAAATAAGATAAAAACATTGTACATAAATCCATGGTTTCAAAGTGGTAGAATCCTACCAAATACCACTAGTGTCCTTACTTTTTAATCCAGCAACCACTTACGATCGCGCACTGTTTGTGAGGTCCCGTCACCTTATTACACAACAATCAATCATACCATGTTCAATTTGATTTCTATTTATATCTAAGTCCATAAACCCAACTTTGTGGGGTTCGGCCATACACTATGGCCGAACCTCATCTCTTTGGTTTTAGTTCTCTTTTTGCTCATTTAATCTAACATACATAAATCTCAAGTCCATCAAATCTTCCCCATGGTGTTCGGCCATACACCATGGCTGAACCCATGGTCCATTAATTTTACTTATTTACAACATTGCCATTATACATATCCATAACCAATAACATAAACCATGAACATAGTTCTATATATAATTAAATCCCTCATTTCCTTAAACTTACATAACCACTTTAAGTGTCACTTAAAATATTCCAACAAATGGTTCATTAAATGGTTCATGGGGTTCGGCCATACATTATGGCCGAACCCATGATGTTTCATTTCCATGGTCTCCATTTAACCAATCACCATATTAAGTCCATAACCGATCCATAATATTGCTCCATAAATGATCCATTAACCGTGACATAAAACCCCATATGACCCATTAAGTTGGTTCATGGGGTTCGGCCATACGTCATGGCCGAACCCATGATATCATTGTTCCATCCTCCTTCTTAATTTATTTAGAATAATAAATCCATAATTTGTAACGCCCCGCCCTTTCCGAGAATTTCAGAGTCTAATTTTTTTTTTAAAATAAACATCGGAAGAGAGCGGGCGGCGTCACGACGCGAGTTAAGTTCAGACTACCCAAGTCTGAACCTTAACTGGCCACCCATGTGTACATGGAATAGACCATGATAGTGAATCACACATGGAACTAACATCAACATGCGGAATAATCTAGATAATTGCGGAATAGAAAGACGAGATAGCAAGTAACAGTCTTAAATATTAAATAACATAGATCAACCATCCACAGGTTATTATCCTAATCAAACCATAGCAAATAACGAATTATTACATGTCCAACAATAGTATTCAAATGACAGTAATATAACGTAATCCAAATCCATCATTAAAGCACTTAGGCTCAGCTCCCCTCCTGGTCAATGACCTTTCCTTTCCCCTTGCTTGTACCTGCATCATCCACTAAGGATATAGATAGGGCGTTAGATCAACGCGCCCAGTAGGTTCCCGAATCAGGGCTACCACATGTTAGCATATAAAACATGCATATACATAATAATAATACATGTGAGACAAAATTCCATAAAAACATGCTATGTATGAAATGAACATGTAATGAGTCCCACCCATCACCATTCAACACAGCCATCACTTGACGGGATTCTCATCGTCAAGGTAACCCACAGTGGTCTTTCGGACGCCCCGACGGAGTGTGGCCTCCGGATTCCTCCTGATGGGATTCTCATCATCAGGGTACCCCACAGTGGTCTTTCGGACGCCCTGACGGAGTGTGGCCTCCGGTTACAACACCATCATCCCATGCCATGCATGAGATGTCTATGCAAACATGTCATTTAGAAACATAACTTTACAATCATATAAGTTACCGAAATCAACATAAAACAGCATATGAAATAGTGGTTACAATAAAGGTAGGAAACCTACTCAAACTTTGCTTAAGTGTCCGTTCCTTTTTGAGCTTCACCTGGTCACGACTCGCTCGTCGTTCAACTTCCGGTACCTTATCCATATATCAATCAATAAGTCATAACATCATTTACTTATTTAATCACATCATAGACCCATCCACATCAGGTGGGGTTCGTGTCCGTACATCCAACCCTATGATCATTTCCATCATTGATCATTCGACTAGTATTTACAGTTTTTGCCATTGTCCGTAATTATCATGAATGATCCCCTAATTAAAACAATCATAAGCTCCCATTTAAAACAGCCCATTAATTATCAAAACAGCCCCATGGGGTTCGGCCATACTCATAGTCGAACCCTAGGGTTCACTTGATCCAATCATCACCATGATCACTCATGGTTTAATCATGCTAATTCAACCATGATCAATACATGGTTCAGCCATCCAAAGGCTGACCCAAATCAGTAACCATAACCCTAAGTAAACCAAATAAAAACCATAAAGCAACCCATGGGGTTTGGCCATTCACATGGCCGAACCTCATGGCTCGTTGGGATTCAATTCTTCTAATAATCTTTCATCATTTATCCTGTATCTTAGGCATAAAAACAGCAAACCTAATTCTATTTAAACTCCTATAGAAACCCCATGGTATTGCATGGTTTCTAACTCTTTGATTTCACAACAATCATCAATCTCTTTCATGGGGTTCGGCCATTCAAGTTGGCCGAACCCTATGTCCATGAATTGATCCTTCAAACATGCATTAGGTGTTATTTAAATCATGCAATATCAATACCCTTTTGCTGCCCTTATATCTCTTAGAAACCCTCTAATTAAATTCATCCAAACAGTCCATAAAAGTCCATGGTTTCCATGTTTCCCAACATGAAAACCAAGATTCTTTTACATGGGGTTCGGCCCTCCATGGTGGCCGAACCCAATGGTTATGTTTACAGTTTTTAAACCTCAGATAATCATGTAATAACAGTAAATAAAAATCAGGTTTTACCTTTCAAACAAACATCCAAAATCAACACAACTCCATGGGATTCGGCCATCCAAGATGGCCGATCCCCATGGTCCATTTTTTCCAATTTTAATCCACTGATTTAGACCACATAACTTCCACCTTTTCTGATATACAAACCCATGTTTTAACCCTCTTTAAAACATGTATTTTAAATCTATTACAAACATCTAACATCAGTCCCAACTTATATGGTTTTAACTTCTAAAAACCATCAAAACTAGCCACTTGTTTTCATGGGGTTCGGCCATGCTAAGTGGCCGAACCCAATGGTCCATTTCCATCTTTTAATCCACTGATTTTAGACCATATAAACTTCAGTCCCTATGTCAATCAGATCCATGTTTTTTAACCATTCTAAAACATGTATTTAAATCTTAAATCAAAACCCAAAAACAGTCCACAAAATCCATGGTTTTCATGTTTCAAAACATGAAAACCAAGCCATCTCTTACATGGGGTTCAGCCCTCCATGGTGGCCAAACCCAATGGTTTTTTTACCATTTTAAATCCTTCATAATCAAGGTTAAACACTGGTGTATTCGGCCATGACCATGGCCCAATACATACCCCACTTTATTAATCCAAAAGTCCATGAAACACTTACCAAATTCCAAGCTCTTGTCTTGCCTTTTGATCCTTGCTTCCTCTCCTTCTTATTTCCTTCCTTCTTTCTTAATTCCTTGCTGGTTTAAGCTTGAATAATTGATGCTAAAAACCTCTGCTGTTCCACTTAAGCAAATGAATTGGAGAGAGGGAGAGAGAGATGGAGAATCTTGGCTTTTCAATGGTGAAAAATGGTAAGATGGTGTTTGTTTCCTTTAATAATTCAGCCCTCAAAACCCCTCCAGTTCCTCATCAATTCTTGCCTAAACCAATGGGACACTTGCTGCCAACAAATGCACCCATTGGCATTCCAACATTGAAGGCTTGGGGTTTCCAAATGGAATAGAAACCCCCCATATTCCATTTAATGTTTTGCATGAAACTCTCCATAACAAGTCCCCAACGTGTGGGACTTGCTTGGTTTTGTTTGAGATCACCACACCTCCTCATATTACACTTAACTCACTGAATTTTCAGCCCATTTGACTTCACTCACTCAACTCAATGTCCAACTCACCATAATTAATGCATTTCATTCAATGCACATGAGTTAACTCAACCCTTGATTTAATTCCAACTCACTTCAGTCCCACTCAACTGATTTAACTCGTGTTTTAGCTCCCTAGAGGGTCCACACGGTCAACCATAGTCAACTCGACCCGTTGGGTCCACTTTTAGCTCCTTGACCCGTTTTTGACTCCATGACCCAATTATGGTATTTTGGTCATTTCTAATTGGTTTTTACATATGGATCAAGCCTACCCATTTTTTATCCACTTGATTTCCAATCAAATAGGCTTAACCCCATTTAATTTAAAATCACAAAGCGGTCAAATAATCCAGTAAGACCCGATGGGTCCCATTTGGGCCCTTTGACCCATTTAGCCATTTTCGACCCAATTGATGTAAATTACCCATCCAATCAAACTTGACATTCATAATGTGCTCATATGATCTTAATTTGAGCAATGGGCCATACCATTTCCTTACTTAACATCACAAAATAATTAATTTAACACATCAGGGGCATTTTCGTAATTTATCCACTTCATTGAGAAATTACCCATCCAATCAAACTTGACATTCATAATGTGTTCATATGATCTTAATTTGAGCAATGGGCCCCATTATTTCCTTATTTACAATCACATTTATTGAATTTACCAATCCAGGGGCATTTTCGTAATTATTCCAACCGTTGAGAATTCTTTGACCCAATTAACCATTTTGACCTAATTTGATGTACATTACCCATCCATTATAATTTGACCCTTATAATATGTTCATAGGATCTTAATTTGAACAATGGGCCCCACTATTTTCTCATTTAACATCATAATTAATAAATTTACCAATCCAGGGGCATTTTCGTAAATATTCATCTTATTGAGAAATCGGGGTGTTACAATATAACCCTCTTTTTAAAATTTTCGTCCCGAAAATCGAGTGAAGTAGGGTTCTAAACGATTCCATAAATATCTCAGAGTGTGCTATTCTTATTTCCGATTTCAATTTCCCAAGTGAGTTCTTCATTACCATGTCGATCCACACCACTTTGACAAATTGAATCGCTTGGTTCCGTAACACCTTTTGTTCTGTCTCATGTTATATCTTTTTCTCGTGAGCCATTTGTGATCTCACATAGATCAATCTACTTTTTTTCACTTTACCTGTTCTCATAGTATTTTCCATACGTACCTGCTCAATATGTTCTTTCATCTACTCTCCGTGTGAGGTAGTCTGTCAACACGAGCCTATGCTCAAAGCTTTTTCTGATTCCATTTTAACTATGTTTCTAGTTACATTCTCCTGGAATTCCATTAGCTAACTACAGAGCCAGGTGATCAGTCTAACTCGGCAGTCGTCCATAGTTTCCCATTCAAGTTTCACTAGACACCTATCTTTTCCGTTGAGTATATCTCCAAATTTAAACACATCTTTCTTTGCACATAAGTCTCTATGTGACTAACAACTTTTGTTCCAACTTCCGCGATACCAATTCCCGGCATCAATCCAAACCACCATGGGAATAATCACCCATGGTTAAATACATCCATCCCTGGTGTTTCGCTTTCAGTAAATATCATCTATCCCTGTTTTATAATCATCCATGAATATAACCCCTATGGGTATAATCCATTCATGGTAACAATCCATCCTTGGTATTACTCTGTCCAGGAGCATCATCTAAACACAGTTACTAACCATCCATGAATATAACCCACCTATGGGTATAATTCATTCATGGAAACCATCCATCCTTGGTATCACTCTGTCCATGAGTATCATTTATGTATGATTAATAACTATCCATGAAATAACCCACCTATGGGTATAATCCATTCATGGAAACCATCCATCCTTGGTATCACTCTGTCCATGAGTATCATTTATGTATGATTAATAACTATCCATGAAATAACCCACTTATGGGTATAATCCATTCATGGAAACCATCCATCCTTGGTATCACTCTGTCCATGAGTATCATCTATCCATGATTTAATATCCGTAAGAACAACATTCAAATGAATCACTATAAGACTGTGGTAACCATATCAAATGACAATTATATCCTGACCCCTTACAAGACTTAGGGCTCATGACTTACCAAGCAGAAGACCCACGTCCAACGTGATCCGGTCTACCTCGCCCTGCATCCCTTCACCTCATAGGTGATTCAGTCAAGCTCTAAGACGGTCACTCCGCATCTGACGAAGCTAGTACCACCCCCACCAGGTAAAATAGTACCTAGCTCTGCGTATTCTAGACATCTAGTGTGCCAAACAGTTGTGAGAGTGCCCTCCAGCGCGTAGCATGCGAGGGACCCACTCCTCAATGGTAACCCTACGGGACCAAGTCTCCGTAATTCGTATCGAGTTTCCCACAGTCTCAATCATCAATATCACGTGAGGGACGCACCCATACCACATCTCAATATACTCCAATAACTTATTCACATACATCTCAGTGTCAAAGTCCTCATGAACTCCTAAAGTTGCATACTTTATTGAAAATCATTTAAACTTCCATCACCATACAAGGGTTGATAGGGTAAAACAAACCCTTAGAATCACAAAATATACCCTTACAAAATATTTCCATTTCCCTAACCTTTCTTTCTACCTCTTAACCTAGTCTTCCGTAGGAGACCCTGCATCATCGTCAAAGAAATTGTCAGGGCATGTCATCGACATGTTCCCCAACACTCCGCACGTCAAACAGGGTATTATTCCCGGTCCTCCAATGTAAGGACAATTAGTCCTCTCCTTCCCGTGCCCGTGCAGTCCACAAACAGGGCAAATGACCTCAAGGAGGTAGGGGCAGTAAGTACAATTGTGCCCCTCCTGATTGCACAACTCGCACATATACCCGGGCTCTATCTCCCCTACAAATTCTCTTATGTTTGGGACATATTCCTCATCCTCTTCGGGTACAAAGGCCCCAACATTGTACTCGGGCGATCTTACCTCCATGTCCTGACTGTTTTCAACTTCATTGATGAAGTTTGGTATGCTAGCATCGTCGGAAGAAGAAACTAGGTCTATCGGACAGCTAGATGTCCCTTTGTCCCACAACTCGGTGTACTCTATGTTGCTCGTCATATCTGTATCACAGCAACAAAAACATATCAATAACAACTATAATCAAATCAAACTAATCATTGTTTTGGGGAATTTTCCCTAATCAGCATCTTGTACTTCTTGTTTGGGGATTCTTCCTATGTATCATAAATGTCTCGTGTTTGAGGAATTTTACCAAATAAACATCTTGTGTTTCTTGTCCTTGGGGAAAATTGCCAAATAAGCACTCTTTGTATTTCTTTGTTTTTTGGGGAAACTTCCTAAGTATCATTTGTTTGTTTCTCCATTTGGGGATATCGGGGAAGTGTTTCCTATGTTGTTATGTTTGGTATATCCATTTATGTTGACTTTACTTCCTTTGCTATCTTTGTTGTTCTCAGATTGATTGTTCAGTCTGAGTCTACGAAGTAAATTAATCCGGCCACCAGTCAGCGGACTCCGAAGAGTCGGTCAGTTGGGATTCTTATCCGTCAGTGAGACATGAAACCGTCTTAATCTTACTTCGGAAGATTCAACTTCCCGTTTCGCTCTGATACCAACTGTAACGCCCCGCCCTTTCCGAGAATTTCAGAGTCTAATTTTTTTTTTAAAATAAACATCGGAAGAGAGCGGGCGGCGTCACGACGCGAGTTAAGTTCAGACTACCCAAGTCTGAACCTTAACTGGCCACCCATGTGTACATGGAATAGACCATGATAGTGAATCACACATGGAACTAACATCAACATGCGGAATAATCTAGATAATTGCGGAATAGAAAGACGAGATAGCAAGTAACAGTCTTAAATATTAAATAACATAGATCAACCATCCACAGGTTATTATCCTAATCAAACCATAGCAAATAACGAATTATTACATGTCCAACAATAGTATTCAAATGACAGTAATATAACGTAATCCAAATCCATCATTAAAGCACTTAGGCTCAGCTCCCCTCCTGGTCAATGACCTTTCCTTTCCCCTTGCTTGTACCTGCATCATCCACTAAGGATATAGATAGGGCGTTAGATCAACGCGCCCAGTAGGTTCCCGAATCAGGGCTACCACATGTTAGCATATAAAACATGCATATACATAATAATAATACATGTGAGACAAAATTCCATAAAAACATGCTATGTATGAAATGAACATGTAATGAGTCCCACCCATCACCATTCAACACAGCCATCACTTGACGGGATTCTCATCGTCAAGGTAACCCACAGTGGTCTTTCGGACGCCCCGACGGAGTGTGGCCTCCGGATTCCTCCTGATGGGATTCTCATCATCAGGGTACCCCACAGTGGTCTTTCGGACGCCCTGACGGAGTGTGGCCTCCGGTTACAACACCATCATCCCATGCCATGCATGAGATGTCTATGCAAACATGTCATTTAGAAACATAACTTTACAATCATATAAGTTACCGAAATCAACATAAAACAGCATATGAAATAGTGGTTACAATAAAGGTAGGAAACCTACTCAAACTTTGCTTAAGTGTCCGTTCCTTTTTGAGCTTCACCTGGTCACGACTCGCTCGTCGTTCAACTTCCGGTACCTTATCCATATATCAATCAATAAGTCATAACATCATTTACTTATTTAATCACATCATAGACCCATCCACATCAGGTGGGGTTCGTGTCCGTACATCCAACCCTATGATCATTTCCATCATTGATCATTCGACTAGTATTTACAGTTTTTGCCATTGTCCGTAATTATCATGAATGATCCCCTAATTAAAACAATCATAAGCTCCCATTTAAAACAGCCCATTAATTATCAAAACAGCCCCATGGGGTTCGGCCATACTCATAGTCGAACCCTAGGGTTCACTTGATCCAATCATCACCATGATCACTCATGGTTTAATCATGCTAATTCGACCATGATCAATACATGGTTCAGCCATCCAAAGGCTGACCCAAATCAGTAACCATAACCCTAAGTAAACCAAATAAAAACCATAAAGCAACCCATGGGGTTTGGCCATTCACATGGCCGAACCTCATGGCTCGTTGGGATTCAATTCTTCTAATAATCTTTCATCATTTATCCTGTATCTTAGGCATAAAAACAGCAAACCTAATTCTATTTAAACTCCTATAGAAACCCCATGGTATTGCATGGTTTCTAACTCTTTGATTTCACAACAATCATCAATCTCTTTCATGGGGTTCGGCCATTCAAGTTGGCCGAACCCTATGTCCATGAATTGATCCTTCAAACATGCATTAGGTGTTATTTAAATCATGCAATATCAATACCCTTTTGCTGCCCTTATATCTCTTAGAAACCCTCTAATTAAATTCATCCAAACAGTCCATAAAAGTCCATGGTTTCCATGTTTCCCAACATGAAAACCAAGATTCTTTTACATGGGGTTCGGCCCTCCATGGTGGCCGAACCCAATGGTTATGTTTACAGTTTTTAAACCTCAGATAATCATGTAATAACAGTAAATAAAAATCAGGTTTTACCTTTCAAACAAACATCCAAAATCAACACAACTCCATGGGATTCGGCCATCCAAGATGGCCGATCCCCATGGTCCATTTTTTCCAATTTTAATCCACTGATTTAGACCACATAACTTCCACCTTTTCTGATATACAAACCCATGTTTTAACCCTCTTTAAAACATGTATTTTAAATCTATTACAAACATCTAACATCAGTCCCAACTTATATGGTTTTAACTTCTAAAAACCATCAAAACTAGCCACTTGTTTTCATGGGGTTCGGCCATGCTAAGTGGCCGAACCCAATGGTCCATTTCCATCTTTTAATCCACTGATTTTAGACCATATAAACTTCAGTCCCTATGTCAATCAGATCCATGTTTTTTAACCATTCTAAAACATGTATTTAAATCTTAAATCAAAACCCAAAAACAGTCCACAAAATCCATGGTTTTCATGTTTCAAAACATGAAAACCAAGCCATCTCTTACATGGGGTTCAGCCCTCCATGGTGGCCAAACCCAATGGTTTTTTTACCATTTTAAATCCTTCATAATCAAGGTTAAACACTGGTGTATTCGGCCATGACCATGGCCCAATACATACCCCACTTTATTAATCCAAAAGTCCATGAAACACTTACCAAATTCCAAGCTCTTGTCTTGCCTTTTGATCCTTGCTTCCTCTCCTTCTTATTTCCTTCCTTCTTTCTTAATTCCTTGCTGGTTTAAGCTTGAATAATTGATGCTAAAAACCTCTGCTGTTCCACTTAAGCAAATGAATTGGAGAGAGGGAGAGAGAGATGGAGAATCTTGGCTTTTCAATGGTGAAAAATGGTAAGATGGTGTTTGTTTCCTTTAATAATTCAGCCCTCAAAACCCCTCCAGTTCCTCATCAATTCTTGCCTAAACCAATGGGACACTTGCTGCCAACAAATGCACCCATTGGCATTCCAACATTGAAGGCTTGGGGTTTCCAAATGGAATAGAAACCCCCCATATTCCATTTAATGTTTTGCATGAAACTCTCCATAACAAGTCCCCAACGTGTGGGACTTGCTTGGTTTTGTTTGAGATCACCACACCTCCTCATATTACACTTAACTCACTGAATTTTCAGCCCATTTGACTTCACTCACTCAACTCAATGTCCAACTCACCATAATTAATGCATTTCATTCAATGCACATGAGTTAACTCAACCCTTGATTTAATTCCAACTCACTTCAGTCCCACTCAACTGATTTAACTCGTGTTTTAGCTCCCTAGAGGGTCCACACGGTCAACCATAGTCAACTCGACCCGTTGGGTCCACTTTTAGCTCCTTGACCCGTTTTTGACTCCATGACCCAATTATGGTATTTTGGTCATTTCTAATTGGTTTTTACATATGGATCAAGCCTACCCATTTTTTATCCACTTGATTTCCAATCAAATAGGCTTAACCCCATTTAATTTAAAATCACAAAGCGGTCAAATAATCCAGTAAGACCCGATGGGTCCCATTTGGGCCCTTTGACCCATTTAGCCATTTTCGACCCAATTGATGTAAATTACCCATCCAATCAAACTTGACATTCATAATGTGCTCATATGATCTTAATTTGAGCAATGGGCCATACCATTTCCTTACTTAACATCACAAAATAATTAATTTAACACATCAGGGGCATTTTCGTAATTTATCCACTTCATTGAGAAATTACCCATCCAATCAAACTTGACATTCATAATGTGTTCATATGATCTTAATTTGAGCAATGGGCCCCATTATTTCCTTATTTACAATCACATTTATTGAATTTACCAATCCAGGGGCATTTTCGTAATTATTCCAACCGTTGAGAATTCTTTGACCCAATTAACCATTTTGACCTAATTTGATGTACATTACCCATCCATTATAATTTGACCCTTATAATATGTTCATAGGATCTTAATTTGAACAATGGGCCCCACTATTTTCTCATTTAACATCATAATTAATAAATTTACCAATCCAGGGGCATTTTCGTAAATATTCATCTTATTGAGAAATCGGGGTGTTACATAATTGACCTATAAAATTGCTTCATGGGGTTCGGCCATACACCATGGCCGAATCCTATGATGTCTAACTTTCCAATTTCTCCATTGCATCTATTACCATTTTCAAGTCCATAAAATAAACCATAGTGGGGTTCGGCCATACACCATGGTCGAACCTCACTTATTTGACTTTGGTCCCCCTTTTAATCCTTGATCTTCCACCTATTTCATACATGATTCATGCTTAGCATCTTAGCCATAATAAAATTAGGATTTGGTCATGCAATGGCTGAACCATGTCCTTAACCATATATCCATTCTAAACCCTTTTAAAACATTTATAACATTCCATGGTTTTCATCCCTCAAAAACCCATGAAATAACCAATGTCTTTCCATGGGGTTCGGCCATATGTGGTTCATCCTTCCATTAAATTACTATTCATCCCCTAATTTTTCTTCCATGGGGTTCAGCCATACACCATGGCCAAACCCTATGGTTCCTTTCTTTAAACAAAATTATCAAAATACTTACCGGTTCCGTGACTCCTCCGGTTTTCCTTCGCTCCGACTTGTTCTTCCGATCCTTTCCTTCCTTAGCCTCTTTTGTATGTATTTTTACTTGATCTTTCACACAGCCGGCTGCCCTCTCCTTCTCTGTACACTGCCGAGAACTCCTTATTGACAGAGCACCCAGCGTCAAGCCTTCCCTTGATTTGTGTATGCCGTGCGCCCCTTTGTCTTGCTGCTGCCTCTCTTTGCATGCAGCGTCCGTATGCACTACCTTTCCCTTGCTCGACTGCCTTTGTTTTATAAAACTTCCACTCGGTCCTATCTTTAGAAGATGCCAAGACCCTTCAATTTAGTAATTCCCTAATATTGCTCTTAACAAAGGAAAGGACCCCTTTTAAAGAGATTCTAGCGCATCATCATGGATGTGCATATCTCATACACGGCTATGCAACCTATATTTAATTTTTAGATATCTTATTTATTTGGATTAGGCAATCAGATGCCATTGCCTAGTCCCAACTCATCCATGCATGTTGCCCATCAATCCTTGTTCGACTAAACTCCTTGATTTTCCAAGAGGAAATCTAGCCTTTGTGGTGTATGCGTGTGTGTCCCTTACTTATAGATATATTACATTACCATTTTAATTCAGCCCTATTTAATTAGGTTTCAACTCACTTTGTGGTCAACCAAGTTAACCACTACCCATTGGGTTCCAATTGGGCATTTTGACCCAAAATAGCAACATTGACCCAATTAAATGCGCCTTACCCATTTACTTTAAATTGAACCTTATACCATAACCGTTGGGTCCTAATTGGGCCATTGACCCAACACCTTACCCATCTAAGGTTCATATACGTTAATTCACAATTGAAATGACAAATTCCGTAAATATTGATAACATGGGATTCCGAAGTGTTACAGGAGAAGAACGGAGGAGTAAGACGGAACGAAAGAAAACGAAGGAGACGCGGAAAAGGTAAGGTTTAAGTTTCATGTTATTAAAAATGCAAAAAAACATGGGGTTCCATATGGGATTGAAAATGGTTGGCCAAATGATTATAGGCCATGGATTTTAAAATCCATCCAAGGAATATCAATGTGATAAGGTTGAGTATTTGGAAAGAAAATGCCCCAACCTTGTTGGTGGGTAGGATAAGTTTTACACGATTAATGGATGATAATGAGACTATGGTAATGCATGATTTAATATGAGGAATGGAGAAGGATCAAAGAACATGGTTTGGCCCTTGCATGGTCGAATCCTATTTGTATATATGGAGACCATATGAGGACTCAAAAGTGGTTGGATGAGGTTCGAACCCCATCAAATGGTCTAAACATGTTGTATGTGATTTTTTTAAGAGAAACCATCCTCATGATGACTAAAATGGAAAGAGGAGAAAAAAATGATGGAAGAATGGTTATGGATTTAATTAGGTTTTAAATGGTGAAAAATGATGAAAGAATGGTTATGGATTTAAATAGGTTTTAAATGATGGAAAATGATGGACCATGGGTTCGGCCATGTTGTATGGCCGAACCCCATGGAGGGGATTTTATGGATCTAATATGGTTTAAATGATTTAAAGGAGAAGATGAAAATGAGGAATCATGGATTCAGCCATGTTGTATGGTCGAACCCCATGAATCATTTTATGGACCTAAGTATGTGCAAATAAATTAAGTAATTATCTATGGAAAGAAATGATGGCTCAAATGGGAAGTTGATCAAAAGAGAGAACCATGGGTTTGGCTATGTTGTATGGCCGAATCCCATGGATGATATTTTACGGACCTAGGTTGTTTACCAAAGTAAATTATTAACTTATGTGATTGGATTAATAAATAAAAAATGGAATGATGTTGGACCTGCATTGGTTAAGATGAAACAAGGACCAAAGGAAAGGGGGTTCCAAAACCAAGAGAGTGAGGTCCGACCATGTTGTATGGCCGAACCCCACTAATGAGTTTTTATGGACTTAAAACATTTTCAACCCTAAGGTATGGCCGAAACCGCTTTGGGGGTCTTAACCGGGCTAAGGACTATAATCGTAGGTGGATTTAAACATGGAATGATGGAAATCAAATGGGACATCGATTTAATTTATTTATGTGTAATAAGGTAACGGGATTTCACAAACGAGTGTACAATCGGCTTGACGCGATCGGTGATTGGTTTTGGACGAAAACGCAAGGACACGATATTTGGATGTTGGTAGGATTCCTACCTTACTGAAAACCATGGAATATGTACATGTGATGATTTTACTTCTATGTGCAATGAATTATTTTGGTATCAAACGACATGTTTTAATGATGGGATTTTCATGCTATATGTGTAATATGAATAGCATGTTTGCACTCATATCTCATGCATGGCATGGGAGGGATCAAATGAGGGGAGTCCACGCTCTATTCGGATATCCGATAAACAAACGCGGGGAGGGATCCTCACTGATTCCGGTTATGATGTTTGTAATAAAAAAAGGAGTCCACGCTCCGTTCGGTGGGACCAATAAGGCATACGTAAGGAGTCATGACAATACCTTGATGTGGATTATTCATCAAGAGGAATACTATGTGATTGTGATATGGTTGATGGGTGGGATTCATGGCATATGACGCCCATGGCATGGCATTGACTTGCATGGTTTTGATATTATATATATTGATGTGATTTTTATACTAACCCATGTGTTTGACCCTACTCGGAGTATCTAATGGGCGCGTTGTCTAACACCCTACTTCTACCTTAGATGATGACACAGGGAGTGGACGGAGCGAAGGACGTAAACGGATCCAAGCTTAGGAGCTTGGATGATTTAGATTTATTTTATTTATGTTTTTATTTTGGACATGTAATTTGAGTAATTAGCATTTTGGGACTGTAATAACTTAGAACTACTTGCTATAGTTTGTCTTATTTTGGACATTGAAACTTAAAGGTTATTTAGTGTGATGGACTTCCTTGCTACTTAAAAATTGGATAGGATAGTAACTCTATTATAATTACGCATCTACGTTTACTCCGCATGTTTAGCCTTATTGCGTGTGAACCATTTTAGTGGACTTAGTCCACGCAGACGTATGGTTGGCCAGTTAAGGGCCGGGATTTGGAAGCTCGGACTTAGCTCACGTTGTGATGTCCTGCTCTCTCTCACTCTTTTATTTCAAAAAAAAAAAAATAGACTCTGATTTTCGGTGAGTGAAAAAGGGTGGCACGTTGCAGTTGGTATCAGAGCGAAACCGAAATGATGAATCTTTCGAAGTAAGATTAAGACGGTATCATGTCTCACTGACAAAATAAGAATCCCAACTGACCGACTCTTCGGAGTCCGCTGCACAGGGGCCAGATTAATTTACTTTGTTAGACTCAAACTGAAGCATTCAATCTGAGAGCAACACTTGAAGAAAAAGGAATGATAGCCAGGGAAGGACAGTCACTATAAATTGGATTTATCAAACATAACAAAATAGGACATATTTCCCGGAAAAAGAGAAACATCAATGATTTTTCTCCAAATTGAGAAACAACACTTGATACATAGGAAAATTTCCCCGACCATGAGAAACATCAGGATTTTTCCCCAAATTGAGAAACAACACTTGATACGTAGGAAAACTTCCCCAAAAACAAAGGAATGTAAGAGTGCTTATTTGACAATTTCCCCAAAGTACGTAAACACGAAACTTTACGAAGAAGCTAAGTCGACGATGTTTCAATGACTTAGGAAAATGCCTCTGAGAAGAAGAACTCGACAAAACCCGCATGTGGATGAAGAGGTGCAACAACCACATTGGGAGGAGGAGCAGAATAGCGTGAACATTCCCATGGTACCTCCCGAGCTGCAGAACTTAGTACAAGTTGTGGTCACTTCCGTTCTACAACAACATATGAACGGCAATGGAAGTGCGACCACCAACAAGGCACATGATCGGAGGATGGTTTAAGACTTCCAACAGCAGCGTCCCCCTTACTTCAAAGAAAAAAAAGACCTGCCGGAGTGGAGAATTGGCTGAGGAACATCACCTAGATCTTGACATTATTGAAGATCACCGATAAGGAAAATAGAATATTGCTGGCTACTTCACAATTGATTGATGATATCGGCAAATGGTGAGAAGTGATTGAGCGACAGTGGGCACTGATTCCGGAAGGGGAAAGGACTGAGATGACATGGGAACAGTTCTCGGTTATGTTCCTGGATCACTACTTTCCAGACAAGGAGAAGGAACGCCACACACAAGCATTCATATCTTTGGTGCAAGGCACTATGACTGTGGCGGAGTATCATCAAGAGTTCCTCCGTCTATCATGTTATGCTATATACATGGTGGATAGGGAGCACAGAAGGGCTCGCAAATTTGAGCGGGGCCTTCGACCGAGCATCAGGGCCAAAGTGACTATCTTCAAGTCATCTACATTGGCTGAGGTGGTCAGTAGAGCTACCATAGCGGACCTAGAGATGACAGAGACAGTGTGGTTTGTGGACAACCGCCGAGACCAGAGCGGGGGAAGTTCCTTTCGTCCCAACAAGAGGTTCCGACCCAACTTTGGGAGACCGTCACCTTCTACTGGTCAACTGGAGGCTGTCGTCCCAACCAACCCTCCCCATCAGTATCAGTCTCTCAGGTCCGTCAAGGTGTGAGCATCTATTTCCAGTGTGGCCAGCAGGGCCATTTTAAGAGGGAATGTCCACAGAACAGTAGACCCTTTCACTCCAGGGGTTCATTTCGCCCTCCAGCTCGATCAACTCATTCACAAGGATCCAGGGCATACAACCAGATGGGACGGGCACCTAATCCGACAGGATCTGGGCGACTGTACACTTTGGCTCCTCATCCAGAGGCGGTGGATCACTCCGTGATTCAAGGTATGGCAGTAGTCGGTAGTTCCTATGCTTTCACATTATTTGATTCTGGAGCATCTCACTTATTGCCCGGATTTTCAATACAATAATCATATTGGCTATTATCTATTTTAATTGTTAAAAATTAAGATTTATAGATGGAATGGATGTTAGATGGATAAAAGTTGGGGCAATGGCCCAAGTATGGTCCAATGGACCATGGATAGGATTAAATCTATTTAATTGGGTCAATATGGTCAATTGGGTCAAATGCCCAATTGGGACCCAATGGGTCAAGATGAATTGAGGTTTAGGGTAAATGGGTAAGGAATTGACTTGATTGGGTCATGGACCCAAATAAGATCCAAGGCATGGGTTCCACCTCATCAAGTGAGGTGGCAAGTGTAGGAGTGGTATCAAAGTGGCATAGCAAAGTGGGACCCAAGTCCACCTCATCAAGTGAGGTGGCGTGTCGACTAAGGCACGTGTGGGGCTGGCCACCATGGTTGACTTGGTCAACCATGGGTGAGTTCAAAGGTGAGTCCAAGAGGATTAAGTAAAATGAGTGGAGTTAAGGAATTAATTAATTAAAAAATAAATTCAAGTGTTTGAGTTAGGAGAATGAGTTTTATTTAATGTAGTGAGTTGGATGGGTGGTGAGTCACATGGAAGATGAAAAGATGGAGTGAGTCAAAGGGAAGGTGGAGGGCTTCCATCTCAATGGAAACCCTAGACCAAAAACGTTGGAGAGGGTGTGTGTGCCATGTGTAGGGCATGCATCCTCATGGTTGGTCAAAGGGGAGGTGGAGGGTTTCCATCTCAATGGAAACCCTAGACCAAATTTGTTGGTGAGGGTGTGTGTGCCATGTGTAGGGCATGCATCCTCATGTTTGGTCAAAGGGGAGATGGAGGGTTTCCATTGATCCTCATGTTTGGTCAAAGGGGAGATGGAGGGTTTCCATCTCAATGGAAACCCTAGACCAAATTCGTTGGAGAGGGTGTGTGTGCCAAGTGGAAGGCATGCATCCTTTTGCTTGGTCAAGGAACTCATGGGGAAGACTCCACATTGAATGAGGGTGGTTGGGAGGTGCGGTCTTGTCCAAGAAACTAGACAAGATGGAAAGGGTTAGCTCTTCATCTCATTCACTCTCTCCCTCTCTCAAACCTTCACCTAGGCCAATCCCTCTCTTTGGGTTTTCATCTCAAACTCTCTCCCTCTCAAGCAACACTCTTTGGCCAAAGATCAAGGAGGAGAAAGAAAAGACTAAGGAAGGAGAAGAATGGAGGAGCAAGGCAGAACGAAAGAAAAAGGAGGAGTCGCAGAATCGGTATGTATGGTTTGTTAATTAAAGGGAGATTAAGGGAACATTCCATATAGATTGAAAATAGTTGGCCAAAATGTTATGGGCCATGGATTCAAAATCCATCCAAGGAATGAGATGGAAAAATGGACAAAGCCCTAATGGGTAAGATGGATTATTAAGGACAATATCTATATATGGCTTATGACAACATGCATGGTTAAAATGATCAAAGATCATGGTTCAGCCCTTGCATGGCCGAACCCTAATCTTGTTATGCATAAGGACCTCATGTATGCTCAATATGAGGAATGGAGAATGATCAAAGATCATGGTTTCGCCCTTGCATGGCCAAACCCTAGATTTTATGTATAGACCATATGAGAACTCAAAAGGGATTAGATGAGGTTCGGCCATGATGTATGGCCGAACCCCATCAAATGGTCTAATCATAGATATGTAGATTTAATAGGAAATGATGAACCGTAGGGTTCGGCCATGTTGTGTGGCCGAACTCCATGGAAGAATATTATTGATTTTAATGGGTTTTAAAGGATGAAAATGATGGAAGTATGTTAGTGATTTTTATGGGTTTTAAAGGATGAAAATGATGGAAGAATGTTAGTGATTTTAAATGAGTTTTAAATGCTGTAAATGATGATTTAAAATGAGGAGATGATGAAGAACAATGTACCATGGGTTCAGCCATGTTGTATGGCCGAACCTCGTGGAGAAATATTGATGGATTTAAAGGTGGTTAGACCATGAAAAGATGAAAATAAGGAACCATGGGTTCGGCCATGCCATGAACCATTTTGATGGATCATTTTGTAGATCTATGCATGTTTAAGAGATTGAATGATCAAGCTAAGGAATGGAGGGATTTATTATGGATCTATGTTTATGCAAATGAATCATTTATGGACCTAGGTTATGTGTAAATAAGTTAAGTGATTAACTATGAAAATGAATGGTGGCTAAGATGGGAAATGATAAAATAAGGAACCATGGGTTCGGCCATGTTGTATGGCCGAACCCCATGAAGGGCTGTTTATGAACCTAGGTGCATGATGAAGATGATATCTTTATGGACTTAGGTTGTTAAATGATTAACTTATGTGATTGGATTAATAAATCAAAAGATAGATGATGTTGGACCCATTTTGTTTAAATAAAACAAGGGTTAAAAAAGGGGTCCAAACCAAAGAATGAGGTTCGGCCATGTTGTATGGCCGAACCCCACTAGTGAGTTATAGTGGACAGTGGGTAGTGGACAGCGGGTAACCGGCTGATTTTAAAAATGAAATATTTATATGATTTTCCAAATGGTTAAGTTAAACTGGAAAGATGAAGGGAATGGTTTACATCAATTAGAATAATTAATTTGATTATTTTAAGGAATTTATTTAAGGTAAAAAGATTCCACACCCGTGGGGCGATCGGTGAGCGATTTTTGGACGAAAACGCAAGGACACGATATTTGGTCGTTGGTAGGATTCCTACCTTATTGAAAACCATGGAATAAGTATATGTGATGCTTTTACTTCTATGTTAATTTTGGTATCAAAGTACTATGCTTCAACTATGGGATTTTAATGCTATGATGTTTATTATTACATAGCATGTTTGCACTTGCATCTCATGCATGGCATGGGAGGGATCAAATGAGGGGAGTCCATGCTCCATTTGGATTTTCGATAAACAATCGTGGGGAGGAATCCACACTGATTCCAATGGATGTATGATTGAATTGTAACCGAAGTCCACGCTCCGTTCGGGCCGACCGATAAGGCATTCGTGGGGAGAGATATACTGTGTTTGAAATGTAACTGGAGTCCACGCTCCGTTCGGTGGGACCGATAAGGCATTCGTGGGGAGTCATGACAATACCTTGATGTGGATTATCCATCAAGAGGAATCTATGTGATTATGACATGGATGATGGGTGGGATTCATGGCATATGACACCCATGGCATGGCATTGACTTGCATGGTTTTGATATTATATAAATCTATGTGATTTTTATACTAACCCATGTGTTTGACCCTACTCGGAGTACCTACTGGACGCATTGTCTAACGCCCTACTTCTACCTTAGATGAAGACACAGGAAATGGAAGGAACGAAGGACGCGATAGGAGCCAAGCTTAGGAGCTTCGATGAGCTAGATCTATTTTATTTAAGTTTTTATTTTAGACAAGTAATTTGAGTAATTAGTGTTTTGGGACTGTAATAACTTACACTATTTGCTATGGTTTGGATTTTTAATTTTGGACATTTTAACTCAAGGTGATTATTATTAAGTGATGGACTTCCTTTCTATTTGAAATTGGATAGGATAGAACTCTATGATAATTCCGCATTATGTTTAATTCCGCAAGCTTAACCTCATCGCATGTGAACCGTTTTAGTGGACTTAATCCACGCACACATATGGTTGGTCAGTTAAGGGCCGGGCTTTGGAAGCTCGAACTTAACTCACGTCGTGACGTCCCGCTCTCTCTCTCACTCTTTTATTTAAAAAAAAAAAAAAAAGACTCTGGTTTTTCGGTGAGTGAAAAAGGGCGGGGCGTTACATTTGTATCTGCTGCATTTATATCTGCTACTGGCACCTTAGTACAAAAATTGTCCACAACACTTATTATTGTATCCCCTATCGGAGACACATCATTGGGACTTATATGCACAGCGGTAAACACTGAACTCCCTGGATTCATATTTGAGTTCAATTATCTAGTACTCGAGATGACTGAGTACGACATCATTTTTGGCATGGATTGGTTGGCTAACTTCCAGGCCAACATTGATTTCCATCTCCGCAGGATGATATTTTGGGCACCCGAGGGAAAGCGATACGTGGTACATGCTGACAAACAGAGCATCCCTATGACCAAAAGACTGCATGAAGAATTAAACCAACTTGTTTTGAACATCATCAGACTAGACAAGGCATCGGTGACTAAATTGCTTGCGGTAGTGAAAGACTACGCGAAAGTATTCCCGACAGAACTCCCTGGCTTGCCACCCAAGAGGAAGATTGATTTTGAGATCAAGTTGTATCCTGGTACTACTCCAGTGTCATTACCGCATTACATGATGGCCCCAGCGGAGATGTCCGAGTTAAAGAAGCAAATTGATGAACTGCTCAGACTAGGATGCATTTGGAATAGCACATCATCTTGGGGAGCCCCGGTATTATTTGTGAAGAAGAAGGACCATACACTTCGGATGTGTGTAGGTTACAAAAAATTGAACCAACTGACAGTCAGAAACAAGTACCCTCTACCTAGGACTGACGATCTATTCAACCAACTCAGGGGTTCCAGTCACTTCTCCAAGATTGATCTAATGTCAGACTACCATCAAATCCGGGTTAGGGATGAAGACATAGAGAAGACGGCTTTCAGGACGTGGTATGGACTATATGAGTATGTGGTCATGCCGTTTGGACTTACCAATGCACCAGCTGTGTTCATGGATCTGATGAACACGATCTTCCGTCCTTTCTTAGACAAGTTTGTAATTGTCTTCATTGATGACATCCTGATTTATTCCAAAAGTCAAGAAAGAACATGCTGAGCATTTGCGGATAGTCATGGACACCCTAAAGAAGAATGAGTTGTATGGCAAAGCAAGCAAGTGTGAATTCTGGCTATCTGAGGTTAACTTCTTGGGGCATGTCATATCAGCAGAAGGTATAGCCATGGACCCTGTTAAAGTGGCAGCAATTAGAGAATGGAAAACACCAAAGAATGTGACCGAAATCCGCAGCTTTTTGGGATTGGCAGGTTACTATAGGAAGTTTATCATGGACTTCTCCAAGATTGCAGCTCCACTTACCCAACTCACTCAGAAAGGACTCAAATTTGAATGGTCTGATGTATGCAACCAGACATTCGAGGAACTGAAGGAGAGGTTACGACTGCCCCTATTCTGATTTTGCCAGAAAGAGGCAAGGGCTATGAAGTATATTGTGATGCTTCAGGAAAGGAACTTGGGTGTTCTCTCACTCAAAGTCAACATGTGGTGGCTTATGGTTCAAGACAGTTGAAAAATCATGAACACCACTATCCCACGCATGATTTGGAATTAGCCGCAGTGGCCTTCGCTCTCAAAAGCTGGAGACACTATCTTTATGGCAAGAAGTTTGAGGTATTCTCATATCACAAAAGCTTGAAATACTTGTTTGATCAGAAGGAACTCAACATGAGGCAGCGCAGATGGATGGAATATCTGCAAGATTATGAGTTCCCGCTTCGATATTATCCTGGCAAGAAAACAAAGTGGCGGATGCCCTCAGCCGCATGTCAAATGCAACAGTGGCCAGTTTGATCAGGAAGGAACGGGAGATGCTGAATACCATTCGAGAATTCAACTTGTATATCAAGAACCATGGGAGTATGTATAATCTGATCATATGGTCCAACATGGTCTCCAAGATTGAACAGGAACAACGGACAGATCCGGAAGTGGTAGATATATGGGCTAGAATGTCTACTGGTGAGGTTATACCGGAATGGGAGTTACGACCGAGACAGGGTCTTGTATTACGACGTAGGACACACATGTGCCTAAGAGCTGCAGAAAAGAGTTATTGATCGAGGCACACCAAACCAAACTCTCTATTCATTCGGACAACACCAAGATGTATCATGATCTGAAGAGACACTACTGGTGGCATGGACTCAAAAGAGATGTGGCAGAGTTTGTCAGCAGGTTAAGACTGAACATCAGAAGCCACTAGGTTTACTCAAACCCTTACTAGTGCTAGAGTGGAAATGGGAACATATTTCCATGGTTTTTGTGACATGGTTACCAAGGTCATCAAAGGGCAACGATGCAATATGGGTCGTGGTAGATCAATTGACCAAATCTGGACATTTTCTTCCCATCAAGATGACAGATTCATCTGAGACTTTGGGTTGACGGTACATCAAAGACATCATCAGACTACATGGTATCCCCAGGACTATTGTGTCCGACAGAGATGGCCGATTCACCGACAAGGTATGGCAGAGCATGCAGTTGGCAATGGGAACAAATTTATTTATTAACACAGCGTTCCATCCACAGACTGACGGACAGTCAGAGAGGACAATACAGACATTGGAGGATACGCTGAGAGCATGTATGTTGGACTTCAAGGGTGGATGGGAGGATCACTTACCGCTGGTTGAGTTCTCTTACAACAACAAATACTAAGCAAGCCTCTAGATGGCTCCATTCGAGGCCTTGTATGGTAGACCCTGTAGATCACCAGTGTGTTGGACAGAGGCCGGTAAACATGCACTTATTGGACCCGAGTTAGTTGCAGAGACCACAGAACAGATTAAGTTGATACGACAACACCTACTTAGTGCACAGAGTCGTCAGAAGAGCTACGCTGACAAGAGAAAGAGGTTCTTTGAGTTTGAAGTGGGAGACTTAGTGTTCTTGAAAGTCTTGCCATGAAACGGACACATACAATTTGGGAAGAAAGTGAAACTGTCGCCTAGATTTGTGGGGCCGTTTCCAATCCTAAAGAGGGTGGGGGAGATGGCTTATCAACTGGCACTTCCTCCACAGTTATCATCTTTGCACGATGTATTCCATGTCTCTATGTTGAGGAAATACAACCCTGACCCTTCACACATGTTGAACGTGCAAGATGTTGATGTGCAAAACGACGTGACTTATGTTGAAAGACCGGTCAGAGTGATCGGGAAGGAACAAAGAGTGCTTCGGAACCTAGGCATTCAGTTCGTCAAGGTGGTATGGGATTGACATGGTAATAAGGAAGCCACTTGGGAACTTGAATCAGAAATGAGAGCAGCTCATCCTGAGCTCTTTGTATAAGTTGTTTGAAACCCTACTTCACTCGATTTTCGGGACGAAAATTTCAAAAGAGGGTAATATTGTAATAGCCCGGATTTTCAATGCTATAATTATATTGGCTATTATCTATTTTAATTGTTAAAAATTAAGTTTTATAGAAGGAATGGATGCTAGATGGATAAGAATTGAGGCAATGGCCCAAGTATGGTCCAATGGATCATGGATAAGGTTAATTCTATTTAAATGGGTAAATGTGGTTAATTGGGTCAAATGCCCAATTGGGACCCAATGGGTCAAGATGAATTGATGTTTACGGTAAATGGGTAAGGAATTGATTTAATCGAGTCATGTACCCAATTAAGATCTAAAGGCATGGGACCCACCTCATCAAGTGAGGTGGCAAGTGTAGGAGTTGACATCAAAGTGGCAAAGCCAAGTGGGACCCAACTCCACCTCATCAAGTGAGGTGGCGAGTGGTCTAAGGCCACATGAGGGCCGGCCACCATGGTTGACTTGGTCAACCATGGGTGAGTTCATGGGTGAATTGAAGAGGATCAAGTGAAGTGAGTTGAGTTGAATTATCTAATTAAAATCACTTGAGCTAGGTGGAAATAAATCAAGATGCTTGAGTTAGGAGATTGAATTTCATTTAAGTGAGGTGAGTTGAATGGGTGGTGAGTCACTTGGAAGTTGAAAAGATTAGGTGAGTCAAAGGGGAGATGGAGGGTTTCCATCTCAATGGAAACCCTAGACACAAAAACGTTGGAAAGGGAGTGAGTGCCATGTGTAAGCCATGTGTCCTCTTGGTTAGCCAAGGGACACATGGGAAAGACCCCATCTTGATGAGGGTGGTTGGGGAGATTAGGGTTAGCAACAACCAAAACAAGCTAACTCTTCATCTCATTCACTCTCTCCCTCTCTCAAGCCCTCCTTGGCTGACCCTCTCTAAGACAAAAAAAGAGTTAGGGTTTTTCCACCTCAACTCCCCTCCCTCTCACCAAAACCCTAGGGCAAGATAGAAAGGGCTTACACAAGAGCAAGCCTCCTTTGGCCCAACCGCTCTTTGGAAAAGAGATAGAAAGTTTCCCATCTCTCTCCCTCTCTCAAACCTTCACTCCTTGGCCGGACCCTCCCTTAGTGTTTCACCTCAATCCCTCTCCCTTTCAAGCAACACTCTTTGGCCGAAGATCAAGGAGGAAGAAGAAAAAACTAAGGAAGGAGAAGAACGGAGGAGCAAGACGGAGCGAAAGAAATAGAAAGAGACGCGGAAAAGGTAAGGTTTAAGTTTCATGTTATTAAAAATGTATGAAACCATGGGGTTCCATATGGGATTGAAAATGGTTGCCAAATGATTATAGGCCATGGATTTAAAATCCATCCAAGGAATATCAATGTGATGGTTGAGTATTTGGAATGAAAATACCCTAACCTTGTTGGTGGGTAAGATAAGTTATAGATGATTGATGGATGATAATAAGACTATGGTAATGCATGATTAATATGAGGAATGGAGAAGGATCAAGAACATGGTTCAGCCCTTGCATGGTCGAATCTTATTTGTATATATGGAAACCATATGAGGACTCAAAAGTGGTTGGATGAGGTTCGGCCATGTTGTATGGCCGAACCCCGTCAAATGGTCTCAACATGTTGTATGTAATTTTTTAAGAGAACCCATCCTCATGATGACTAAAATGGAAAGAGGAGAAAAAAATGATGGAAGAATGGTTATG